>OX246738.1:86288197-86428197 GCA_945910005.1 Isoperla grammatica
GATTTCAATCAACGATTTAAATCAATTGATTTAAATCAATTCCACTCTGTACGCAACGTGTTACAATTACGAGACGATGCAATGCAAACCCGTGACCCTGACTGACTGACTACACACGTGCTGCCTGCCCCTCCTCCTTCCCTTCCCCTCCTCCGACTATCGCGTGACTGGAAGTGCGGATGTGCACAGCAACGCTCAAAACGAAATGGAGCACCCGATTACACATCTTTATTTTGTACCTGAACGGAAGCTCCGATTATAAAACCAAAATATACGAAATACGCAGAAAAGAAAGACGCAGCGAAAAGTATTACATCATCTTTTAATTGGAGCAGAATCCTCCAAGGTCCCAAGGCATACAGGTCGTCCCAATGCTATTTCTTATGGGAGATTTTCGCCGATGGGACCTAGCTCGAAAATCACTAACTTTGATATTTTTTTCCCGGGTTATGGTGAACCCGATTTTTTGTCTTTTAGTCGCTAATTTCATAGCTAATTAGCCTTAGTTAAACATATTTTTTTGGTGTAGCGGGTGAGAACCCCTTTAAAAAGGAAGTGTAGAGGGTTGTATAGGAACTACAGAAGGTCAGGTAAGGGAAGGGATAAACTTAAAGAGTGGGAAGGGATCCTAGCTAGGGTCAAGGTTGAAGCTAGGGATGAGTACATGTTGGGCTTAATGGATGAGGGACGGGGGCAGGGGCAAAGGTTATACCGTTATCTAGAGAGTCGGAAAGGAAAGGGGGAGATTCCGACTTTAAGGGGGGATGGGGGTGAGGTGTTTTCAACTAATATGGAAAAGGCTGAGGCTCTGAATGATTATTATGGAGGGGTGTTTCAGGACGATGGGGGGGTGGGGCTGTGGGGGAGCGACCAGGGTGGGGCGGGAGGGAATACCTTTTCAATATCCAATAGGGATGTGAGAAAGGTGAAACAGTTTGGGGGAGGGGAAGGCTCCGGGGCTGGATGGGCTGACGAGTAGGTTTTGTGAAGATTGGTGGGGAGGCAATCGTGTTGTATATGGGGGATATATGTAGGAGGTCGTTACAGAAGGGTAAAATCCCAGAAGGGTGGAGGAAGGGTTTAGTTGTGCCAATTTACAAGGGTGGGGAGAGAGGACAGGTGGGAAATTACAGACCGGTAAGCCTTACATCTGTTGGAAGCAAGGTAATGGAGAGGTTGATTGTAAACTATATTAGGAGGTTGTTGGAGGGGAGTGGGTTTTTCGTTAAAGAGCAGCACGGGTTCAGAGAGGGGCATTCTTGTGAATCGCAGTTGGTGGGTCTGGTACAGGATATAGGGGAGGCTTTGGATGGGGGGCAGGAGGTGGATGCCATATTTTTGGATTTCCAGAAAACTTTTGATAGGGTAGGCCCTACCGCATGGGAGGCTCATAGAAAAGGTTGATAGTTGTGTTGAGGACAAGGGGGTGGTGAATTGGATTAGGGATTTTCTAACAAGCAGGCACCAGAGGGTGAGGGTGGGAAATGAGATATCAAGTAGTGCACGCGTCACCTCTGGGGTGCCGCAGGGGTCGGTTTTAGGTCCCCTATTATTTATTATTTATATGAATGACATTGGAGTGGGATTGAAGTCGAATATTAGGCTGTTTGCTGATGACTTCGTCATTTACAGGGTAATAAAGGGGGTGATTGATGTTAGGTTGCTGCAGAAGGATTTGGAGGGGATTGAGGAGTGGCTAAGAATAAATGGAATGGGTTTAAATGCGGGTAAGTGTAAGATGGTGGGTTTTACAAGGAAAATGAAGGCGGAGTGCAGGGAGTACGTGTTGATGGGAACCTTGTTAGAGAGAGTCGACAGTTACAAGTATTTAGGCATTGTGCTGGCTGACAACTTGGGGTGGGGGAAACAGGTGCAGGAGGTAGTTAGGAAGGGAAGTAGGTCTTTAGCGTTTGTAATGAGGAATCTGAGGGGGGCTAGTAGGATGGTCAAGGATAATGCTTATAGGACGGTGGTCCGGCCGGTGTTGGAATACGGAGGAGCAGTGTGGGACCCGTACAGGAAGGGGGAAGTTGAGGAGGTCGAAAAGGTGCAGGGTAGGGCAGCAAGAAAAGTTACAGGGAAGGTTAGGTGGTGGAGATGGGAGGAAGAGGAGGGTGGTAATGGGAGGAGGGTGTACGACAGTGTTTCAGGAATGGTGAGGGAGCTGGGGTGGGAGTCTTTGGAGGAAAGGCGGAGGAAGGATAGGCTAGGGAACTTTTATAGGATCGCTAGGGGGGTGGGAGGATGGAAAGTAATACAAGAAAGATTGGTTAAGGGAAAGTATCGGGCGAGGGGGGACCATGAGTGAAAATTTCAAAGGGAGGGTAGGTATACTGATGTCGGGAAATTTTCTTTTATCGATCAGACAATTAAAGAATGGAACGAGTTGCCTGGGAGGGTAGTTGGGCAGCATTGCGTAAGGAGTTTTAGACGGAATCTCATTCAGGGTGCGGGTGGGGAGGGATGAAATTACTAAATTTTTACTAACTAACAAAAAGGGGTATTATATTATTGAGGGTTGTAATTGTTTTAATTAGTGGCCACAGTAATTAATGTTTTTATGTATTAGCTATTTTATACTAGTATTGCTTGTGATTTTGGTACTTTTACTCAAGTGGACAATGGGCATAGCCTATAGGCTTAATTTAGGCTGATGCCTTGCATTGCTATTTTTATTGACTTGACCGATTAGTGGTTTTAATTATGGACTTGGGCCGTGGTCTTAATGGGGGGATGGGGAGACTGTACCTAAATCATGAGGTAGGGGGGTAAATTTTATTTTGATACGAACATATATATAGATGCCCACTTATTAAATCTTGGGGGGAGGGTTGCCTCTGCCACCGGGCTATAAGGCCCAGCCACAGAAGAGAGAGCTACTTACTTACTTACTTATGGTTCAACCACCCACTCAAGCCAAAATGCAAGAGTGGGGCTCAGACCAAACTGCTATCAACAATCCAACTTGGACCTCCCAAAAGCCCTGACGCAGCAAAGTTACCAAATTACTATTATGACCATTATGCTGTGTCAGTATTCTAATGTTAGTATTGTTGCCCTAGATTGATGGGTGCACTAAAGCCAGCTCAGCACCTACCTGATTGTGATCAAAACAGAGTGTTGTTTACCCATGTCACAATCAAGTACCGGTAGAATAAAACACGAAAGTGAAGGAATCCAGTGTGAAAATGAATAAACTTCCATTTTCACACTTCAATATGTACACTCAAAGAGATGCCTCCTGTCTTGTTCTCCGACCCCACACATCCTACATATGCTGGATTCGAAAACCCCAACCCTATGTAGGTGCTTGGCAAGCAGGTCATGTCCAGTCTGGACCCGGAATTGGGCCGTCTCTATTCTTCTGCTGTAGCACTTGTGTTTGCCTGAAGGCCTTGAAACAGTTAAGTTTAGGTGGCTCGTTGGTCCAGTGGTTAGCATCCCTGCTTCCAATGCAGAAGGTCCCGGGTTCAAATCCCGCTTCAGGCAGAACTTTTTTAACTTCTAATATGGATTCAATTCCATTACTATTTGGCTTAGGAATAAGTAAACGGTGACTTTGGAGCCGTCCTAGCAACGAAGCACTCAATAAATTTAAAGTTGTTCTGAATCGGCCTTGTTGATTCTGGCATTTGTCCGCAGGTGTTCGCACTGTCCAATCACTGATTCATATGTTTCGTATTTGAAATATCGATCTTTGATTGGTTATCGCTCACTCGCCGATGGTGTTTGAAGCCTACAGGGTTGGTTTAGTCACTTTAAAGTTTAAATTAAAGTCCCCCACTGCAAATCAGTTTAGTTACTGAGTGGGTAGACTCTATATGTGAATTTATTTATTTAATTTTTTATCAATTTTGAAATATGTATTTATCTGTATCATCAAGCTAGGACCTAAAAATATATAGATCACAGCAATATTTTAGAATACATTTTCATAAATCTATTTTCCAGAGTAGTTAGATGAATTATAATTTGAAACTACAACGATCTCCTATCAAGGTTCGTGTCAATGTTACAGATCCATATCACCTTCACTGGTTATTGGTTGGTAAATGCAATTGGTATAGCTCATTCCATTGCATTCCTTGCAGGCAGACGAGCAATTCATTCCCTGTTAGACAGCTACTTTTTTCAGTCTGGCAATCAACACCGCACAACTTTCAGAAGATCATCTGTGGCTGGTGCTAAATCAGTCAAAATCACAAAGATGTTCTATTTGCAAAGATATTCAATATACCTACCCACCATACAATAAACCCACAGATAGCATGGAGGTTGACGATGTAGATCTCAACGAGCTGAGTGTGATATTCGAAGGACTTTTGGAAGGAGATGTGTCTGCTGCAGATACAAAAGAAGATTGCAAAATTTTAAGGAACATTTACAAAATCAACAGCCTTGTAAATTATAGTTCCAGTTTTGCAACGAGACGTAAAGCCCAAACATCAATGGTTCCAATTCATGGACATGGTAGACAATGAAAAAGTTTATTTAAGCTGAGCAAATGAGAAACAGGATGCTCTTTCTCTAATCTGTTTAAGAAATGTTAGCTTAAATCTTGAAGCAGCAAATAGGCACGCTTACATGAGAATGGCGTGATTATACCTTCAAGCGTTGAAGAAACTCGAAGCGGATCATCCTGATAGACGCCAAGTCATTCAGGATGACGCATGTGATCCGAAGATTTGATCGATACTGGGCAGGCTGCTCAGCTGATCTTGTAATTGTACAGAGTTTTAAGATCAAGGTATATTACGATTTTATTATTATTATTTTGTTCACTTTTTTACATTGGTACATACATTCATTTTTAAGTTAGATCTATAGGCCTACATATCAGAATGATTTGAACAAATAATGTACTGTGCACGAAGATAGCTCTTGAGTGTGGCACAGAGTTACATACTAAATAATTGTAAGACTTAATTATGCCTATTCTACGAGGTAGACTCTAGGTCATACTGATTATTATTATTATTTAATTTTAATTATCTTGGAAGCATCATCTCATCTGATGGTAAAATTGACAAGGAGATTGGAAGACGAACGGGGACCGCTGAAAAATTTTTCCAGTTAGTGAGGAAACTGATTTGGAAAAAAGAGATACCAAGGCAATGCAAATTGTTAATATACAAAGCAGATTTTGTACCAGTACTCACGTATGGAGCGGTGACTTGGCCAGTTGGGGGAAAAGAAGAAAAAGCAATACAAGCAGCAGAAATGAAGTTCCTAAGGAGTGTGGCAGGAGTGACCAAGATTGATAAGGAGCTCAAAGATAAGGAAGGAACTTGGAGTGGAGAGTCTAAACTTTAAGCTGGGAAAAGAAAGATTGCGGTGGTTTGGCCACATGAAAAGAATGCAGGAAGACAGGATCCCGAAAATTGAGTTTGAGAAAGAAGCAGGGAAAAAGAAAAGAAAGAGGGGAAGACCAAGACTGAGGTGGAAAGAAGTGATAGCAATGGACGTGGAAAGAAGAAATGCAACTTGGGAAGAGGTCAATCAGGAACGATGGGGGGAAGATAGAAAAGTATGGACAGAATTTGTAGAAAGAGCAGAGGAAGAAGAAAGTGAAGAGGAGGAGCCGGAGGAAGTTAACATGAGGGAAGCGTCAGGCATGGCCAGCCAGCTTCGATGTAGTTAGGGGCCAGAATATGATGGGATTAAGTTCCTATCCCCTACCCGACTTCATTGTTGCACACAGGGAGCAGATATAAAAAAAAAAAAAAAAAAGAAAAAATTATTATTATTACAAAATACTAGGCCTATAGCAATTATTACCAATATTGTTCTCATATCTATCTTTGGTTACATACTCATATGTAGTTAGCTTTTATTATCATTATTTATCGTTATTACTTTTATTATCATATATTATAAACATAAATACTGAATTATATATAAATATTTTTTTTTTTATATCTGCTCCCTGTGTCCAACAATGAAGTCGGGTAGGGGATAGGAACTTAATCCCATCATATTCTGGCCCCTAGGTACATCGAAGCCGGCTGGCCATGCCTGACGCTTCCCTCATGTTAACTTCCTCCGGCTCCTCCTCTTCCCAAGCAGCAAAGAATCAGTGAGTATGTATGGATCATGTACGATTCATGTATGGTTTGCCATACGTACAGGCACGGGCCATGTATGGATACACCTACATGGATCGTGTATGAAAATGAGACAAATGCCATACATAATCCATGTCTGTATTTTACTGGTGTGCCATACCAGATCCCAGTATGGTTTGCCTGGATTATTCCATACATGGTTTCTTTAAGGATTTACGTAACTAAACCATACCTGGTTTACGTTGTTCAAACCATACATGGATCACGTATGTTTTTGCACGGACGAACTCATGGGCCATGTATGGATTGTGTCCGGTTCCCGCATGGTTTACCATGTATTTTAATCATGGACTCACATGCATGGATCATGTATGGAAATGAGACAAATGCCATACAGAATCCATGTCTGTATTTTACTGGTGTGCCATACCAGTACCCAGTATGGTTTGCCTGGATTATTCCATACATGGTTTCTTTAAGGATTTACGTAACTAAACCATACCTGGTTTACGTTGTTCAAACCATACATGGATCACGTATGTTTTTGCACGGACGAACTCATGGGCCATGTATGGATTGTGTCCGGTTCCCGCATGGTTTACCATGTATTTTAATCATGGACTCACATGCATGGATCATGTATGGAAATGAGACAAATGCCATACAGAATCCATGTCTGTATTTTACTGGTGTGCCATACCAGATCCCAGTATGGTTTGCCTGGATTATTCCATACATGGTTTCTTTAAGGATTTGCGTAACTAAACCATACCTGGTTTACGTTGTTCAAACCATACATGTATCACGCATGTTTTTGCACGGATGAACTCATGGGCCATGTATGGATTGTGTCCGGTTCCTGCATGGTTTGCCATGTATTTTCATGAGATTTTCATGACTACCATGCGCGGATCATGTACGATGTATGTATGGTTAGGTTAGGATACTCATACGTTTCATGTACGGGAACACATACACAATCCATGTCTGTTTTACATGGGCCAATCCACGGATGTTCCATGTATGGGAAGTACGCAGATGCAATAAAAAAATGGATAGTAGCTGCGTTTGAAAATCGAAACTCGCAGCAGTCTGTTAGTGGCGCAACCTAGGAGGTAGTCATAGAACTAAACATATTCATTCATTTAATTGATTATATGATTATTAACTTGCAAATCCTGAAATAACAATTTTTCAGACCAGAGTACAAGTTTACATACAAGTTGATTAAGATTAGTTACATATACACAAATTAAATATTTGCGCTCCCGGCTGGATTCGAACTGCATCCCCTCCGCCTCGACCTGTGAACAGAGACCCCGTGCGTTTTACCGCACGACTGTCTGCGCATGGTTTCTTCGACTGGTAAAATTGACATAAAAGTGCAAAGCACAGAAGAAGGTAGCCGCGCATAGTTATTATGGAACCCCATTGGGTTTCGAGCCTGGGGTTGTTTGAATAAACCCTGACAATATAATACTAGGGGAGAGGGGAGAATTGGAAGGTGGCGTATTTAAATGAATGTGAGATATGTAAGATAACAAAAATAAATACTAGTGTTAACTGGTAACTGGTGACTGGTACATATATAATTTTTCTCAAAAGCACTTACACCGAAAAAAAGTGATTTGACAAAAATATTGTGTATAGTGTCAAGAACTGTACAACTTGTACATGATTTAAAGCAGTTATGACTACAGTTGTGTTACTATGGGTTACATTTGCTGTAATCAGCTAAAAATTGTGTGAATTCTTTTAGCCCGCTCTCGGCTTGTCCGGAGGAGTGGGACAATTGTTATGAATTTTGCGTTATAGTTTATTTTATTATTTATATAATTTGTGCATTTTATTATATATTTATATTCATACAGAACATACTAAATATAGGGGTTGGCAGAAAAAGAGAACAGCTCCGAACACAGATTTAGTTAGTAATTTCAAACATTGGTCTCTACAAAGAATTGAATAAGACATTTCATCTTTCTCAATCACACATCGCAGTTCTCTTGACTGTTCAAACCCTTGTAATATATATCGAACCGACACTGGTCACCAGTCCCATCAATGCATTCCTTCAAGTACTGACTTGAAAACTTTAAACCAAATTTAAACACATCTTTTTAGCAGATGGTGCTATTAGGCCTATTCAGGTTTATACAACCTTGTTTATTGCTCCCAGATGGGCTGTCAATACAATGAAGGTGCCTTGGGTCACTCCGAAACGAATGGGACGGGACTATCCTTCGAGAACAAAAAAGCGAGTCTTCCACTTGCCGCGCTCAAAACAAGAATCTGTATGTTTTGAAATCTAGTAGTAGTGGAAATACGGATTGTCGGAGACGAAAACGAAAAACTTACAAACTAAAGTAAATATTGCAAATTGGTTACCTTATTAGAGCGCACAATTAAATGTTCTATGACTAGTCAGACGAAGTGCAGTCCACACCCCAATCCCCTTCCACCCTCTTCTTCTTTCCTCACGCGCTCTCCTACTTGCCCCTTTCCTCCAAAGAGTCCCCAATTTCATCTTCATTATCACCCACTCATCGTCTTGATTAGTCAAGTTGCAAAAATATAAGACGAAATATCAATCAATCAATCAATCAATCTTGAATACAATATTTGTCTACTTGTAAGAAGTAAGGGGTTGACAAAGTCGCAAAATCCAGTAAAAACGTTTACTCCAAATAATAAAAGGTTCTTTGTTTACTAAACAAAAGTAAAAACATCCATAAGTGACTGTTCGTAACATTAAATTCGTATCAGGACTCTCATTTTGCAGCAAATATAAATTATTTTGACGTTGCATGGGTCAAAATAAACTTTCCTGTTTTCCGTGAGGTAGTTGCGTGGTTTACTATTATTATTCATTGTGGGCGTAGTAATCAAAATACATAAACATAGCAAGAGACAATATCTACAGCTTATACTATGATGTATTTTATGCGTTATTTGGTCCAATGTTTGTTTAATTTCTACTATACTGTAAACAAACGTTATATAAGCTTCCTTCGAAATAGATTCATTTCGTAATTAATTCACGATTTGTGTTGTGGTTCTCCTTCTGATTGCATTCCAAAGCATGTATTGCGTTTCAATAACTTGGAAAAGATATATTACATGTGGTCGTACATTATGTTCAATCATATGCATGCGATTACAATAGCAAAATTTATGAACTTTAAAAAATTAAATTATTCGGCGTTTGCACCATAGAGACAAAAAAGACACGGACAAGTCTTGAGATGCACATTTACTTGTTCTAACTTACATCATATTGTGTTTTCTGCCTCAAGAAGGGTGCAGTAGTGCAAAACATTTTGGGACGGCGTCCGGTCTGCAATATTACAATATGAACCTTCAACTTTTACATTGCCCGCATCGTGAATGTAAAGCGTAAGGTTGAGGGTATTAATTGGGCTGTCCCAAAACATATTAGTTCTTAGTTTTAACATTTTTAATGCTTCTCTTTTCATGCTGGGATAGACAGCCGTAAGGTTGATAAGTAAATGTAGACAATTGCCGCAATAGGCGTTTCAAGCACACTTAGGTTGGAATTCATAGTCGGCCCCTACACCTAGGGGTGCCCATTGTTACTAAGGTAACAGTTGTTTCCATGTTATTTCCCATAAACAAAACAAATCCATAGCAACAATGGGTGCCCCTAGGTGTAGGGGCCGACTATGAATTCCAACCTTAATTACTGAATTTGGAATGTAAGCTTATCAACAAACTAGATGATAGACAGATGACAGACAGTCAGATAGAAGTGCAACAATATGAAGAAAGAAAAAGTGTGCAGCTGTAACAGGTGGGATGATTATATTGCCTATATTTGTATGTTTTGTGGAGCGATAGTACTGTATTGTGGTACAGGTTTGACACCTATTATTCATACATCTGATAACCAAATAACGACTGCTTGTATGCAACGTGCTGTCACGTGCATTTCGTTGTGGTAGGCGAATTTACACCAGAAAAATGCAACTGTGTAACTTCATCCCTTGTGGGTAGGCAACACGCAAGACATCGGTGCGTCGCTAGTTGTGTGGATGCAGGCGTTTTCTTACGTTGAGGTGCAAAAGAGGGTAGGTTTGCAAAAGGCTCGTCACGACTACCATGATACTCTATCTACACTGTGCTTTGCTATTTTAGTAAATACGAGCAGTAACTATATATAAATGTTATATTAATTATCTAAGTTGATTTTGCAATCAACAATTCGGTGATACAGAATAATCAGTATTATATTCTTCTAATTATGTTGATTACACAAAGAAATTTGCACAATAAACTAATAATAACAAGAACAGAATTTAATATAATCCATAAACGTATGCATGTGTCATCATCACTGTGAAGAAAATAGGGAACCGTTCAATAATAGAGTTTGCAAAAAGTTGTTATTTTTGTTCAGATAAAACATTTTTGTACACACTTAAATTTCGTGGCAAAATGGTTTACACACATAAGAATTCAACAAAGTAAAAATAATGATAATTTTCATTTAAAGGGTATTTTGAATTATCACATAACTGCAGGGTGCGAATTGATGGTCTGACAGAGGGGGATGCCCAGGTATAGTGTCTGCGCGGGTAGTGAGGGGTCTGGAGCTAAGCCCCAGCCGCCCGAGGTAAACTGTTTTGGGGGGTATTATTGCCCTCAAGATGGTCTAAGAAGCGATCTGAGAGTTCATTGATTTGGTTTATTAATGTAGAAGCACTTCCTGGCTAAGGAATATATCTGTAATTTCACGCATTATTTATTAACGTCACGACATAAAGTCACTTGAGTTGATATGAGATGAGAAGGGTATCCAGAGGTGGGGATTTAGCCATTCCCAATGGGGATACCTTCCAGTAAAACAGAGCCAGGATGGAATACCCAGGGAGGGGGAAATCCCCCCCAACCCCCCGTCAATTCGCACCCTGCATAACTGTACTACTTACACAGTTGCAATTTACAAGAGGTACACAATTTTCCCTACTTATATATTCATCGCGAAACTACTGGATGCTAGTTAAACGTCAATCAACGAGGAGGAAAAAGCGTTATAATCCTTTAATCAAGCCGAATTTCAAAACGAAAATAAAACGTTATAAGCTAAAACGCCCCCCCCCCCCCCCCCCCCCCCCACTCAACAAAGATAAAAATATGAATTTTCATTTGCTGATTGGTATAACGTGTGCGTAATCCTGCAGTGTGTTTTGTGAGAATACTTATAGGGAAAAGAAAGCAGGACAACCAAAAGACGCGTCCTACTATTACCGTGAAATCAGTAACTATACATGATTCATGTACGTTAAAAAATATAATTATTCCAGGCACACTATGACATAAGTGCCCACACAGATTGATGTACGTTCAATCTAGTATCACCATGCCATGGGTTGCCGGACAAGAGTTAATGTACGTTCCATTCTAGACTCACCATGACATGGGCAGCCGTACACGATTCATGTACGTTTCATCTCAGGCTTACCATGACATGGGCAGCCGTACACGATTCATGTACGTTTCATCTTAGGCTCACGATGACATGGGTAGCCGTACACGACTCATGTACGTTTCATCTTAGGTTCACCATGACATGGGTAGCCGTACACGATTCATGTACGTTTCATCTCAGGCTTACCATGACATGGGCAGCAGTACAAGATTCATGTACGTTTCATCTCAGGCTTACCATGACATGGGTAGCCAGACACGATTCATGTACGTTTCATCCTAGCATCACCATGACATGGGTAGCCGTACACGATTCATGTACGTTTCATCTCAGGCTTACCATGACATGGGTAGCCGTACACGATTCATGTACGTTTCATCTCAGGCTCACCATGACATGGGCAGCCGTACACGATTCATGTACGTTTCATCCTAGCATCACCATGACATGGGTAGCCAGACACGATTCATGTACGTTTCATCTCAGGCTTACCATGACATGGGTAGCCGTACACGATTCATGTACGTTTCATCTCAGGCTCACCATGACATGGGTAGCCAGACACGATTCATGTACGTTTCATCTCAGGCTCACCATGACATGGGTAGCCAGACACAATTCATGTACGTTTCATCCTAGCATCACCATGACATGGGCAGCCAGACACGATTCATGTCCGTTTCATCTCAGGCTCACCATGACATGGGCAGCCAGACACGATTCATGTACGTTTCATCCTAGGTTCACCATGACATGGGTAGCCAGACACGATTCATGTACGTTTCATCTCAGGCTTACCATGACATGGGCAGCCAGACACGATTCATGTCCGTTTCACCTTAGGCTCACCATGACATGGGCAGCCAGACACGACTCATGACCGTTTCATCCTAGGTTCACCATGACATGGGCAGCCAGACACGATTCATGTCCTTTTCATCTTAGGTTAACCATGATATCGGTAGCCAGACACGATTCACGTAGGTTTCGTCCAAGCCCTTCCATTCCATGGGTAGCCAGACACGATTCATGTAAGTTTCATCTCAGGATTACCATGACATGGGCAGCCGTACTCGATTCATGTACGTTTCATCCAAGCATCACCATGACATGGGTAGCCAGACACGATTCCTGTAAGTTTCATCTTAGGCTCACCATGACATAGATAGCCAGACACGATTCATGTCCGTTAAATATCAGGCTCACCATGACATGGGTAGCCGTACACGATTCATGTCCGTTTAATCTTAGGCTCACCATGACATGGGTAGCCGTACACGATTCATGTCCGTTTCATCTTAGGCACCCCATGACATGGGTAGCCGTACACGATTCATGTCCGTTTCATCTTAGGCTCACCATGACATGGGTAGCCGGACACGATTCATGTTCGCTTCATCTTAGGTTCACCATGACATGGGTAGCCAGACACGATACATGTACGTTTCATCCGTTTTATCTTAGGCTCACCATGACATGGGTAGCCGTACACGATTCATGTCCGTTTCATCTTAGGCTCACCATGACATGGGCAGCCGTACACGATTCATGTCCGTTTCATCTTAGGCTCACCATGACATGGGCAGCCGTACACGATTCATGTCCGTTTCATCCTAGGCTCACCATGACATGGGTAGCCAGACAGGATTCATGTACGTTTCATCTCAGGCTTACCATGACATGGGCAGCCATACACGATTAATGTCCGTTTCATCCTAGGCTCACCATGACATAGGTAGCCAGACAGGATTCATGTCCGTTTCATCTTAGGCTCACCATGACATGGGCAGCCGTACACGATTCATGTCCGTTTCATCCTAGGCTCACCATGATATGGGTAGCCATACACGATTAATGTCCGTTTCATCCTAGGCTCACCATGACATAGGTAGCCAGACAGGATTCATGTCCGTTTCATCTTAGGCTCACCATGACATGGGCAGCCGTACACGATTCATGTCCGTTTCATCCTAGGCTCACCATGACATGGGTAGCCAGACAGGATTCATGTACGTTTCATCTCAGGCTTACCATGACATGGGCAGCTAGACACGATTTAGGAACGTTTCAACCAAGCATCACCATAACATGGGTAGCCAGACACGATTCATGTACGTTTCATCTTAGGTTCACCATGACATGGGTAGCCGTACACGATTCATGTAAGTTTCATCTTAGGCTCACCATGACATAGATAGCCAGACACGATTCATGTACGTTTCATCTTAGGTTCACCATGAAATGGGTAGCCAGACACGATTCATTTACGTTTCATCTTAGGCTCACCATGACATAGATAGCCAGACACGATTCATGTACGTTTCATCTCAGGCTCACCATGACATGGGTAGCCAGACACGATTCATGTACGTTTCATCTCAGGCTCACCATGACATGGGTAGCCAGACACGATTCATGTACGTTTCATCTCAGGCTCACCATGACATGGGTAGCCAGACACGATTCATGTACGTTTCATCTCAGGCTCACCATGACATGGGTAGCCAGACACGATTCATGTACGTTTCATCTCAGGCTCACCATAACATGGGTAGCCGTACACGATTCATGTCCGTTTCATCTCAGGCTCACCATGACATGGGTAGCCGTACACGATTTATGTCCGTTTCATCTTAGGTTCACCATGACATGGGTAGCCAGACACGATTCATGTACGTTTCATCCGTTTTATCTTAGGCTCACCATGAGATGGGTAGCCGTACACGGTTCATGTCCGTTTCATCTTAGGCTCACCATGACATGGGCAGCCGTACACGATTCATGTCCGTTTTATCTTAGGCTCTCCATGACATGGGCAGCCGTACACGATTCATGTCCGTTTCATCCTAGGCTGACCATGACATGGGTAGCCAGACACGATTCATGTCCGTTTCATCTTAGGCACACCATGACATGGGCAGCCGTACACGATTCATGTTCGTTTCATGTTAGGCTCACCATGACATGGGTAGCCGTACACGATTCATGTCCGTTTCATCTTAGGCTCACCATGACATGGGTAGCCGTACACGATTCAGGTCCGTTTCATCTTAGGCTCACCATGACATGGGTAGCCGTACACGATTCATGTCCGTTTCATCTTAGGCTCACCATGACATGGGCAGCTGGCACGATTCATGTCCGTTTCATCCTAGGCTCACCATGACATGGGCAGCCGTACACGATTCATGTCCGTTTCATCTTAGGCTCACCATGACATGGGCAGCCGTACACGATTCATGTCCGTTTCATCTTAGGCTCACCATGACATGGGTAGCCAGACACGATTCATGTCCGTTAAATATCAGGCTCACCATGACATGGGTAGCCGTACACGATTCATGTCCGTTTCATCTTAGGCTCACCATGACATGGGTGACCACACATGATCCATGTATGTTTCGTCTAGCGGGTTACAGACATTATAGGAAAGGTACATGGATCGTACATGGAACTTGCTTGGATATGTTGGTATGGCGTGCCATTGGTAATCCATGCTTGTTTCATGTATGGCTAAAATATCTTTGCTGCTTGGGTTCACTTTCTTCTTCCTCTGCTCTTTCTACAAATTCTGTCCATACTTTTCTATCTTCCCACCATCGTCCTGATTGACCTCTTCCCAAGTTGCATTTCTTCTTTCCACGTCCATTGCTATCACTTCTTCCCACCTCAGTCTTGGTCTTCCCCTCTTTCTTTTCTTATTCCCTGCTTCTTTCTCAAACTCAATTTTCAGGATCCTGTCTTCCTGCATTCTTTTCATGTGGCCAAACCACCGCAATCTTTCTTTTCCCAGCTTAAAGTTTAGACTCTCCACTCCAAGTTCCTTCCTTATCTTTGAGCTCCTTATCTTATCAATCTTGGTCACTCCTGCCACACTCCTTAGGAACTTCATTTCTGCTGCTTGTATTGCTTTTTCTTCTTTTCCCCCAACTGGCCAAGTCACCGCTCCATACGTGAGTACTGGTACAAAATATGCTTTGTATATTAACAATTTGCATTGCCTTGGTATCTCTTTTTTCCAAATCAGTTTCCTCACTAACTGGAAAAATTTTTCAGCAGTCCCCGTTCGTCTTCCAATCTCCTTGTCAATTTTACCATCAGATGAGATGATGCTTCCAAGATACTTGAAATCCTGAGTCTCTACTAGTTCTTCGCCTCGCAGTACAATCTTTGGTCTATCCGCTTTCCTCTTCTTATTCCCCATAACCATCACTTTGCTCTTAGCCATACTTATCTCTAATCCAAACTCTTGAGTCCCTTCATTCCACTTATCTACTCTTTGTTGTACTTCTTCCCGTGACTTTCCCCATATTAGAACATCATCAGTATAAATTAAGGTTCTAGATGTCTCCGGTCCGTCTGGTTCCACTTTTCTCAATATCTCGTCAAGTACTATATTAAAGAGCATCGGTGACAGCACACTTCCTTGTCTTAAACCTGTTTTGACTTCAAACCAATCCGTTCTGCCCTCCCTGGTTTCCACGCAACTCACACTCTTCATATACATGCTCTGCACTCTTTCCACCAGTTTTCTGTCAACCTTCTTTTTCCTTAGGCTTTCCCACACTCTCTCTCTCTGGGCATTCTATCATAGGCCTTTGTGAGGTCTAGGAAGACCATCCATATCTCCTCACCATTTTCCCTTTCTCTTTCCATCATTTGACGTATTGAGAAAATCAGGTCCACCGTTGACCGGCCCCTTCTAAACCCATGTAATTCCTTCCTTAAGCTTTTCTCCACATGTTCTTTCATTCTCTTCTCTAGCACTTTTTCATATAGTTTAGCACAGTGGCAGAGTAGAGTTACACCTCTATAATTTCCACAGAGCTTTTTGTCCCCTTTCTTAAATATTGGTATGATAACACCCTTTTCCCAGTCCTCTGGAAATGCGCAGAGTAAACAAACATGGACGACACCAAACCAACCAACCATAAAGGCAGCTGACAGCAACAACAAGCCGAAAATTGTCGACTTCAGCCGAATAGACCCGAACATATTCCGAGTACCAGTTAATCGTAAACGCTTATTTCACGTCTTCAGAACACACTTCCAACCACGATTCCGTTTCCGTCAATCATAAACCAGGCATTAGTCTCTTTCCTTTTTTGACATCATATGTTGTATCTCTTCAGTTTTGTTTTATACATATGTGTAAGCTTTTATCATTTTTATTATTTAAGATTGTATTATTACTGAACTGACGTTTTCCCAAATGCCCGATAGGGTACACAAACTTGTCAAATATTGTAACATTATTAATTAATATCTTAGGTAATGTTAATGCACAGTTTATTGTGGGAAATAAAAATATCTATCTATATAGTACCTATCGTGTAAGGAGAGAAACGTTGATAATACGGATAAAAACGGATTTTAAATTGATTCGCCATTACCTTAATTAATTTAATATGTATTTCTACTTTCTAGTATGATCTTTTTAATAATTTGTAACTAATTATTGACCTCTAGTAATCCTTGTGTGATAAAACGAAGTCGCTAACCATCATAAATGTCAACCTGCAGCAATAAGCATTCATTTGAATCCAAACTCGACTAGTTTGGGTACATTTAAAATTTTGGAGTGTAATTAAAGCCCATATAAAAAATCCTAGTCGTCGGATTTTTGCGGATTTTGACTATGTTAAAGAGGATTGTTTTCTAAAGAAAATGATACCAAAAACACTTATGTTGCAATTTGTCCTGGGTCAAACCCAAAATGGCCTGTAGCTCTACAATTGTGCTAGGCCTAGGCCTATTTGTTTATACTTGTGAGCGCTTCAAGTCTATTCTCGACGAGTCTCTGGATCAGTATATAAGGTTAAAGAGGCATTGTGAGCGACCTCTCGCGGCTGTTGTAAGCAGGGTGCACAATAGCCCGAGAAGGAAACTGGAAGCCCGTGAATGTGAAGATATAGCCTTGGTGTTAACTTACGTTGTCATACACAATATCTTTCTTGTTACCAAGTGCCAGGAACGAGAACGGGAAAGATTACCCAGTTTTGTAATCTTTCTTGTTCTCGGGACCTTCTCGAAGGTAGTGGACGATATTCACTGCCAACGTTATAGGCATAGGCCTACTCCAGTATCTCGTAGGTTACACTTCTCGAGTTGTAATGCAGTACTTCTTTTTAACTGTTCTCGTTTCCGTTCATGTTCTCGGTCTATTGTGCTTCCACTGGAAACAATTGACAGGAAAGCAGAACAAATAGAGAACTGAGTGTTAAAGATGACATGGGAAAATCAAAGTTTTCTGCTATTTTAATTCATTTACTGCTGTCTTGAATAGACTTGCAAGAATTGTTGCTAGATGACGAGTACGACGCTAAATTAACACTGTTAAACTACGAATTTAGATTCCTAACTTACAATTACTAGGCCTAGGCATAGCTTACATGGTATCACTTTTAGGCCAAAGGTCCTGTATTCTACTTCCAACTTGTGTTTTTATGTTGTGCAGGTTTAAATGTTCGCACTTTTGTACGAGATCCTTCAAAGCTGCCTGAAGATTTGCGATCAAAAGTAGAAGTGGTGGAGGGTGATGTTACGCGAGATACAGATGTCCAGCAAGCTGTCGTTGGCCAGGATGCTGTGATTGTAACCTTGGGCAACCGACATGATCTTAGTAAGTACTGTAGTCTAGAATTGTAAGGAAATAGCAGGATAGAACTACAATGTTACTTTTTGTTTTGATGTAGGAGGATGTGAATATTGATTTTGTAGCTTATACCATAGTGGAGGCATAGGGTAGGGCATAGTTATATCCGTCTCAAGTAGGGAGGGACCACACCGCCCCCGAATAGTATTGTTACGAACCGGTTAATCGTTTAAGAAACCGGTTTTTGCTCCACATTTGCTCCATCAACTGGGCAGTTTATTATGCTATGAAAGAAAAGCTTCACGTTTAAACTTTAAACACGATTGATAGGAAACAAAGTCGAACAGCGTAGCAGTGGTCACATGCTACTTTTCTGCTTAAATGATAAAAATAAGTTAATGTCATTTCATTTTTCAGGTCCCACTACTGTCTTGTCGGATGGAATGAAGAACATCATATCGGCCATGAAATCGGCAAAGATAGAACTTGTCTCGGTGTGCCTCTCTGCTTTCCTCTTCTACGAGCCCAGCAAGGTCCCAGCTATATTTAAGGATGTAAACGATGATCATCAACGGATGTTTGATTGTCTAAAAGCATCAAATCTGAAGTGGATTGCTGTTTTTCCAGGGCACTTTACTGGTAAGATTTTCAAAATCACAATTCAGCGAATGTCTCCATGCAACTCTCATGGTTGAACAGAGAGTCCAATCAAGTTGAAATGTGGACCATCCACTTACTTTGATGTGGATTGAAAACCATTATTTTGGTGGCAAAGTGGTAACAACAAGTTAAAAAGTTACACCAAAGTTACTCAAAAGTCTTTTAAAAAATAAAGCAAAATATTGGATAGCCACATTGTGAAATTTCTGTTTGGTCACAAATATGTTATAGCTTCTTCTTAAATACCCACATTTGGCTATCATGCCATCATGCTGGCTGGACCTGGTCACCCAGTAGACACGCTTCTTTTTCCACCCTCTTCTGCGTCACGTTCACCTGCCAGTTTTGAACATACAAAAAGGTGGCTCCTATCCTGCTCCCCATTCCCACACAGCTTGTAGGTACAGTCTGGTCTCGAACACCCCTATTTGGTGGAGATGCTTCCCTAGAAAGTCATGCTGTGTTTTCAGCCTGAACTGGTTAATAATGGTTAACTGATTAATTTTAACTCTACCCGTACATTTTGAATGTACATATAAAGCGTTATTAAGCGAGTGAAGCGACCGTCCCCATCTTAGACCTTTATGGCACTTCGTTCTGTTTGTTTTATGTATGTCAATAGCGGTCGAACAGAAAGTCCAATCAAGTTGAAATTTGGACCATCCACAAGCCTCAATGTGGATTGAAGGTATATAGGCCTAGTTTTGTGGCAAAATCGTTCAAAAAGTTATAAAGGTACACCATAGTTACTGCAAAGCATGTTTCTGAACCAAAATGGTGCAAAGTTTGAGATAGCCATATTTTTTTAAAGTCGATCGATGATAACTGCACATGTAATATAAATCATTCAAATTGTATGTACTGCAAGTTGAGATTAAGCTTGTGAATATTGTAGAAAAAAATATGCGCCTACCGCTATTAGTTTTTTATTTATTGAGTGTTGAAATGCGTTGGAATTCCCTATGTTATACATTGTAACTGAACAAAAACCTACACTTTCAATCGTATAACTTTGCATAGCACCTTCAAAAAGTAATATATTGTAACAAATTTTCGTCCTAAATGTAGATAACTTCATGACTAACATGAATACGTTTGAAAAAGATGGTCGAACGCAATCCGTTTTCGAGATATTTGCGCTGGTGTGTAGATTTTACCTCAAATGTACTCAAATTAGAAACTATAAATATACTTTATTAATAAAAAAAATATATAATTTCAAGACGTTCAGTATTAAATGCTACTCCCATGTAATAATTCTTGAAATTCATAATTTAGAATAAAAAAAAGTATTTTTTCATGTCCATTTAATTTGAATAGTTTAGTTGTTGTATTGAATGGGTAGTTCACTTCATCGATCGACTTTAAAGATTTTTTCGAACACGAATACCGGTAGGCTATGTTCATTTTACGGTGCTCTGATAAGGTATTGGCAAAGTTACACAAAAATAGTCGAAAATATTTTCCTGAAACACAGTAACGACAAAATGTGAGGTGGCTTTATTATAGTAAATTTTGTTCGGTCAGGAATATACTAATTTAAACATGACCTGATATATTAGAGGCAGAAATTACATTTCCGTTGCAGTCAATAAGTGTAACGGTGGCAGACTGTGTAGAAATCATGACAATGAAAAATTTTAGCAATGCACATTGAACTGCATTCAACAATGTCGGAAAGTGTAATAGCTGTAGCAATTCGAAATTTTTTTGCAATGCGCCTCCTTTTATCATTGTTGTTAATTGTTGTTTTTATTAACTTTGAGATTTTTTCACCAGAAATTTCGTAGATATGATTGTACCAACGTATCAACGCGTCACACAGAGCATTTTCCTAGCTAAATAGAAATAAATAAATTGCATTTACATTGCTTTAAATAAGTCAAGTGGGCACTAACCATGACAACGAAAACCAAAACTCTTTGAAAGTAAAAACTAGAACAATATGGTGCCGTGACGCCGTACAATATCCTTGAGTTATTTCTGTGCACTGGTCATTGCACATTCTTGAAGCATGGCGGTAATTTTCAGACCTGGGTAGTAACGTAATGGAATTAGTGCGTTACTCTAACGAAATTACTTTTTTCGGTAACATGCCAGTAATCTCATTACAAAATTCTCAATACAACGGAAACGTAATCTAACTACTTTTTTCATAGAGAGAGAAAAAGAAGAACTAGGTGCCAAGAGGAGCATATGAGAAGTAGGCCCTATTGCACCAAGATTTATACATAAAGAATACCCAGAAAAGGAATCGCTACATATACGAATGGATCGGCAACACCTGGAGAGGGAAATGCAGGAGCAGGCATATACAGTAGAGAGTTTGAAGATTCATTCCTGGCAGGATCAAATAGAAGTAACTATGATGGGGAGATGAGAGCAATAAGCAAAGTTTTAGAGAGGATCGAGCATTATATAGAAAGGAAGGTGGTGATACTAACGGACTCGAGAGCATCTATCCAGGCCATAGTAAGTAAAGAAGAAGTAGACACAGAAATAAGAGACTGCAAAATAAAAAGTCTAAGATTAATGAAGGCTGATAATACTATAACACTGCAGTGGATTCCAGCGCACTGCTGCATAAATGGCAATGAGAAAGCAGATTTCCTTGCTAAAATGGGAACTAGAGCCAAACAGTTTATAAAGAGAACACCATACAGATCTGCCAAGGCACACTTGAGATCGGCCAGCAACTCGGTAGTACAAGAAGCCTGAAAAGTGAAAAGAGAAAGGCAAGGATAAAATGTAGAGTGGCTACCTAGTTAAAGGAAGGAAAAAAGGAAGAACGGATCAGTATCGAAGAAGGACGACAGCACAGTTTCGACTAGATACTGGCCATGACTTACTAGCAAAGCACCTGCATAGAATGGGGTTGGCAGAGAGCAGTACATGCAAGCTCTGTGGGAATGGCATACAGGACAGGCAACATCTATTCCATTGCTCGATACTGAAAGAACACAACGAAGGAATGCCAGGAGGGCTGGACAGGAAGGAGCAGGAAGGAGGCTTGTCTCTATTGGTTGGCGAGACGCATGATGACATAAATGTGTCAATGTGGGCATAAGAGAAGAAGAAGAAAACTTTTTTCTTTATAATTTGGGGTTAGTGTTGGCAGTGCCCAGTGCCTTTCATTCAGTCGGATTTAATTTCAACCCTCCAAAATTAACTGAGTCAGAATTTGTACTACCACTACCAGTGTAGCAACTTTTAATCATGCACACGGAAAAATTACCTACGTTATACGTCAGTAATGTAACGAGGTCTAAGCCGCAACAGAATAACATAGGGTAATCTGCTGGCATCCTGTCTCTCTCTCACGCAATCATGTTATCTATTATATTACAACTGTGTGGGACTGCTTTAACCTATTGTTTCTTCTAACAGATGAGCCTAGCGGAGACTACACGGTCAAACATGATGCATCCCCTGGCCGTACGATCGCGAAGCCAGACCTTGGTTCTTTCCTTGTTGAGAGCTTATCAAAGCCTGAACACTACAACCAAGTTTGTGGCATCGCAACAGTGCCCCCTCCTACAACCTCTTGATTCGATGTGTTACTGAATTTGTGTGTGAAGAAAGGTATTATATCTACAAAATGCAAATGTTTTATTATATCCAGTTTAAAAATGTATAGGCCTATGCCCTATACACTGTAGTCTGAAGTGGAATATTACATTCCAAAATCCTAAACGATTATATTAGGCAATAATTTGATTTAAATAAGATGAGGTTTATCTTATTTGGTTTGATAATTAGAATTACATACACACTATAGAAGGCATATGTAGCCATATGCATCGTAGTGGGCTGTTGTGTTATAGATTAATTCTAGATTAGATTAGGCTATAGCTAGAGGTGGTTGAAAATGGTTTTATTTTTCAAAAAAAATCGTTTTATTCTCAACCAAAATGTGGTGTTATTTCGGTGTTATTTTTATAATGGAAATGGAGAAATCAGGAAGTTTCAAAGCAACGGAAATTTTCACTCGCTTCACACCGCTTTATTTTGAGCAACGCTATCTACCAGCAACACTGCAAACCACTTTTCCATCGACCAAAATGTGGTTGGTAAACAGTTTGAGACTAAACTGTTTACCGACTTAGGGTCAAAAGTAGTAATTATTACGTAAAATATGCAATGTTTACTGTAAATAGTTAAAAATGCTGAAAATGGTGTTATTTCGCTATTTCAACACTCAATTCGCGTTATTAAAATAATATGGTGTTATTTCGCGATTTGATTCCTTATCCTTCATGGCCAACATGCCGACATCTGTCCAAAAAAAAGTTCTTACACCACAAACAATGAATTTCGTTTTATCGCGGATTCCGAAAAACAAACGTCTCTAGCTATAGCATAAGGTTGAATTCTAGTAAACCGAGGTTTAAACTTTAAACTATACATTTTTTGTCTTACTGAACTTCATTGGCATTGTTGCACAAGATGTTTAATATAAAACAAAAATACAGTATAACCTCGATATTTCGGAATCAAAGGAAACCCAAAAACCCATTTCGAAATAAAAAATTCAAAAACAATATTGTGAGTCAAACAGTACTTTATTTACAACACTACCAAGTACAAGTTAGCAAAGTATCTCAGGCACTACGTAGGCCTAGCCTCACGGGAGTTTTCAAGTGGAAATACCGTAATAACGCATGTAATTTCGTCATCGCGTAATTTACACACCTGTTTTTAATGACGCGAAAAAACCTCCGCATATTTTATGCAGAGTAATGAACTTGTGCCAGTTGATACTTGCTGCTAACGCAACACGATGCCAGCCGCCCGCTGAGTCATCCTCGCCCGCTACCTGCTATTGTGGGGCTGGATGGTGAGGGGAGTGGGTAGAATCGCTTGCAAGTGCAGGCAGCTGCCGTCAAGGTCAAGTCTGCCAGCTTATGCTCGCTCGCCGGCCTTGTGTGAGGGGGAGGGGGGCTGAAGGTTCGCATTGTTTGCCGCGGGCGGGCATTGTTCATCTCGTGCATTCAAATTAGAGGCCGCTCAAAACACATTTCCTGAACATTGGAAAAAATCGATTTCAAAATTGCAGGCATACTTTATATGGCAAGTAGTTCTCCGGGATTGTTTATCTCTTCAAATTACAAATTATAGTGAATTTTGAATCATATGTAAATTAAATAACATGTAAAATGCAATGTGCACAGTACCCGGGGGTTAATGTTTTTGTTCGAAATATGACGGATTTCGAATTACCTGTTTTCAAAATATCGAGGTTATACTGTATTGGTGCGTTCAGTAAACGACCTATATTCGATATAGCCTAAATAGGGATGTGCAAAAAATACCTTTGAGTTCTAGTCAAGCCGTCGACCATGTGCGAGTATCGAGTTGATAGAGAAAAACTAAACCTTACTCGTCTACTATTATCCAGTCCTAGTGATTAGGCCTACCACAAAATGGTGACAAAGTCAAGATCATCAACTAGGCGGAGGCCCAATAAAGATTTGTCAATGTACTAGCATATATTCCATGCATGTGACACTGTTATACATTATAAAGAGTTAAAGGGTTATTATAAAGAGCTGTTTGAAGAATATATTACATATATATTATATACCTATTACCTACATTAAAAATGTATTTTGTATGAAAGTATATACTTGCATATTCAATTAAACACTAAATTCAAAATTGCCATATTACCTACTTCCATTGCTTATAATTTTATTTTTGATCCCAGCAACTTCTTTCAAGATTTGTATTCAAGAAGTTGGACAAAACAACAACTTTCTTCTTGGAAAAAGTGTCGGGTTCCAGATAAAAAACGGGAGAATATTTCCGTCTCTTGGCAACCAAAGCACCATTCGATTCTGAAGAACCTAGGCCGGCATGGGAAGAGGGTGATTTGCAGTGAAACATATTGCATACATTACAAGATTTAAATTTATAAATACATATTTGTTTTTACAACAATCCAAGTATCCACCAGGTGTATTGGTTAATATACTTTAAAGATGCATACATAGACCTATTAATTTAAACTTGAAAGCACTTAAAAATAAAACTGTTATAAGACTTACCTAGTGATTTGCTCTATTGATATTACAGTACGGGTAATCGGTTTTAAAGTATATTTTGTAATTAAAGCCCTACACACAATTGTTGGCATCAGGATCGCAATCGGGATCATAGAAAATCAGCCCAACCACAGCGAATTGGTACCAATCATGGCTCGCTATATGTGCTGAGTGAGACCGAGCGAGAGTGAGAGGTCTTGTAAATCTCTGCATACAAATCTTCAGTACAGTATGAAAATGTACCTAGGGTATATTTATGCTTTAGTGGAGATGAACACACTTCATCTGTAATGTTATAGTACTTAATTCCAAATCTAAAACAATGCCAATTGGTGTTGTTTGCGATATCAATGCTGACAACTGTGTGTAGAGATGGCCTAATGCCAGTGTGGTGTGATGTGATACATTGGTAAACAAATCATAACCTTACACTTATCTACACATTACTTCATATTTTGTATTATATACACGATAATTTGTTGGATGAGCGTAACGAAGTGGAGTGAATCTGTCAATGCAAGTCAAATGACCAGATGGATTTGGCTGAAATTTTAGCTCTTACACTCGTGACCACTAAACTAGATGCTGTCGACGTGGAGACAAAATCTGTCAAAATGTCAACGTACAAGTAGGGCCTACAAAAAATATGGATTTTTATTTGTTGTCACACTCGCAGTTAACATAGGCTTTTTATTATCTATGGGCCCGTATTCAATGGTAGCCCATTAGAAATCCATGGTTGCTACCATTTTGACTCCGTTTTTATTTCTCCTTTTGAATGCGGGTTGAAGCGACGCGCATAATCCACGTGCGTTTTAACTGAGAACTCCGGAACCAATGTAATTATTAGTTGTTAACCTTAGCACCTAAAGCGCAGCAAGACATACACCTTCTAGACGTTAATTCGATTCTAGGAGGCATTGGTTTTAGCTTGTATTTCTGGCAGGCCATTTCTGTCAACATGCGTTGCTAACCAGCATGTGTTCACACTACAGAAAAACTTGGAGTTACCCGTAAGGATGGGAAGGTTAAACATTTAACCATTTAAATTTGTAGTGGTGGGTTAGAGGTTATTAAGCGAGCGTCTCCATTAAACCTTTATGGCACTTCTGTTCTGTTTTTGTTTGTTTTTTCTGTCAATAGCGGTCGAACGGAAAGTCCGATCAACTTGAAATTTGGATCATCCACAAGCCTCGATGTGGATTGAAGGTGTATAGTTTTGAGGCAAAATCGTCCGAAAAGTTACAAAATTACACAATACAGTAAACCCTCGGTAAAACGAACTCGGTTAGTGCGAATTCTCAGATAATACGAATAGTAAGCAAGACCCAGCCCGCGTAAATAGGACACTCAATGTTAAATAAAACGGATATAACGAATTTCGCATAATACGTAATACGAACTAATTATTTATCCCCTGGGTGGTACTTATATATAATGTTCGTTGTTTAATACGAACTAATAATTTTGAAACCGCACAAACAAAATAATGTGTCCGAGAGTTCAACTCGCAGAGTACGCGCAGGTATCAAGATTTTTGTCCGCCGAGCGTACGTCGTCGCAGGCAGCTACTTGTTTTGTTGCTGCTTGATTTTCCCTTCCCCCTCCAATGCCCGCAGGCGCGATCGGATGCGCGCGCAAGCCCTTACAGCTGTTGAGGGGCATGGCTTGCTAACTGCAACGTGCCTGCTTAGTCCGCCTACTATGCGCGCACAAAACATCATACCCGCGCGCTACTATCCATTGGAAAACATTGATTGTTTGTAGATACGTTTATTTTGGCTGGTACTATTGAATTTCGACGTTTTTGCGATATTGCAAATTTTTATATTACGAACTGACGATGTTCGTATTAACGAGGGTTTACTGTAGTTACTGCAAAATATTTTTCTGAAACAAAATGGCGGCAAAATGTGAGATAGACATATTTTTTCAAAGCTTTTTCTGGTCACGAATATGTTCATTTTATGGCGATCTGATAAATATTGGCAAAGTTACACAACAGTTACTCGAAAATATTTTTCTGAAACACAGTAACAGCAAAATGGGAGGTGGCTATCTAACAGTAAATTTTTGTCCGGTCACGAATATACTAATGTAAACGCCATCTGATACGTTTTAGAGGCAGAAATTACATTTCAAATGTGGTCAATAACAATAAGTATTAGTAATGGTGGCGGACCGTGTTGAAAACATGACAACGAAAATTCTTAGCAACGCACATTGCACTGCATTCAACAATATCGGGAAGTATAATAGCTATGGAAATAAGAAAATAAATTGCAATGCACATTCTTGAATTGTTGTTAATTGTTGTTTTTATTAGCTTTGAATCTTTTCGCCAGAACGTTCGTAGACATTAAGGCGCGTTCAGACAGAATGACTATGGAGTAAGACTAACAACCAGTGACTAAGACTTAGGAAAACAAAACTTTGCCCCTCATATCTTGCAAAGAATAATATTACATGAAAAAAATAATTAAAAAAAAAAACGCTTTTATTTAAATGCACTAAAAAGTAAAAAATAAATTTTCACCCAACAAATTTTTGCCTCACTCGGTAAATAAAAGCTTTGGGCGCTTTCCCTGCATAAACAGCAGAATACTGCAATCTATATCAATACCAAAAGCACCCAACGCTTTTATTTACCGGGTGAGGCAAAAATTTGTTGGGCGAAAATTTATTTTTTACTTTTTAGTGCATTTAAATATAAGCACTGTTTTTTAAAAAAAATATTTTTTTCATGTAATATTATTTTATACTTTTTAGTCTTAAAGAATCTTGCAATCGAATATATATCGAATATCGATTAATTAATTATGATGGTTTAATTGATTATTTAGTAAATATGACAATTGATTCATGTATTGTCATTAAGAATATGTCTGTGTGAAAACTTTCAGCTCAATTCGACGTTCGAAAGTGGGTGTTTTATCGATTCCCATATAAAACATCAATTAATTAATTATGATGGCTTAATTGATTATTTAGTAAATATGACAATTGATTCATGTATTGTCATTAAGAATACGTCTGTGTGAAAACTTTCAACTCGATTCGACGTTGGGAAGTGGGTGAAACATCGATTCCCATATAAAACATTAATTAATTATGATGAATTAATAGACTATTTTTAGTAAATATGACAATTGATTCGTGTATTGTCATTAAGAATACGTCTGTGTGAAAACTTTCATCACAATTCGACGTTCTGAAGTGGGTTAAACATCGATTCCCATATAAAACATTTATTAATTATGATGAATTAATGGAATATTCAGTAAATATGACAATTGATTCGTGTATTGTCATTAAGAATACGTCTGTGTGAAAACTTTTAGCTCAATTTGACGTTCGAAAGTGGTTGTTTTATCGATTCCCATATAAAACATCAATTAATTAATTATGATGGCTTAATTGATTATTTAGTAAATATGACAATTGATTCATGTATTGTCATTAAGAATACGTCTGTGTGAAAACGTTCAGCTCAATTCAACGTTGGAAAGTGGGTGAAATATCGATTCCCATATAAAACATCAATTAATTAATTATGATGAATCAATTAATTATTTAGTAAATATGACAATTGATTCGTGTATTGTTATTAAGAATACGTCTGTGTGAAAACGTTCAACTCGATTTGACGTTGGGAAGTGGGTTAAACATCGATTTCCATATAAAACATTAATGAATTAATTATGATGAATTAATTAACAATTTAGTAAACATGACGGTTGATTCATGTATTGTCATTAGGAATACGTATGTGTAAAAAATGTCAGTTTGACCGGACATTTAGAAGTAGGTGGAATATCGATTCAAAGATTCCGTCCAGACAAACAAGGCAAGCTAATATAAGCGACAAGCGTTGTAAAATAGAAATACATGATGACTTTGAAAGATGGCAGTCTTCAAGTGCTTTGACAAGTGAGTAGTGCACTCTTCCGGTAAAAATTAGTACTATGGCGTGGGCGTGTAAAACAAAAAGGGTTCCATGTTGTCCCGAAGTTGACAGCTGTTATTATATTTGCTAAAAATGGATGAAGATATGAATGATATCGCCATAGTCACTCATTATTGGAATTCATTTTCAAATAGTAATTGATATGAACTAGTGATAACATCGATTAACCGAAAACCGTTTTTGAACCGGTTTTGATAAAAACCGGTTTCGATTTTTAGATTCGGTTCTGCTTTTTTGCGCGGCGTGTGCTTCACCCTCGCTAAGAGCCACGCCTCTGACGGGCGGGCGGGCGGGTTGTGGATTGCCTAACGACGAGTGTCCCTTAGCAACAAGGAACCACCTGTCGACTAATCAGATTTCGTCTTCTTTCCTGGGATTTCCTTGTTTGTGTGGACTAATTAGCAGCTGTATTATACAGTAAAATCGCCTTTGTACGTTTCGCTTTTCTACGTTTCTTAGGTTAATGCGTTCCAAAAATCAGTCCGTCAGGGAAATTTGATCCAATAGTACGTTTTCTGTGTTCTCATGATCGGTTTTTCCGGCCAGCCAGTGAGCCGAATTCCAAGTTGTTATTGTTTAAGCGTGACCACGTTAGTCATTCATCCCAGTTCTGCGAAGTGCCCCCCACCCCCTTCCATCGCTCAACACAATGCAACCCAGCCGCCAGTGAGTGACTTGACCTTGACCAGCTGCATCTCGTTCCGCGTGGGAGGGGGGGGGGGGGGGTGGTCTCTGAAAAGGTCGTTTTATCTACGATCTCGGCTGCCGGCACTGAGGTTCTTAACCTCCCTCGCTGATACAACCTTACGTAAATGTTTATTTTTGGAGAGCGTTTTTTTTTTTTTGAAAACCGGTTTTTAACCGGTTTCGAATTTGGTTACCCGGTTAGTAATTTTACTAACCGATGTCATCACTAATATAAACTGATAGTGATAACCTACAGACTGCAGCAGACGACGTGAAACTTTGATTTAAAATAAGGTTTGTTTGGTTTACCGTCACTTTGTACTTTTTGACATTTACCCCATGAAATAACTTGGAGTGAGTGCAAAAAGTACAAAAGGTATAGCCAAATCAAAAGAACCTATTGTTTACAACCGTACCGGAAGCTGTCAAAACAAACTCTGCGTAAAACTGAAAACCTAAACAACATTAAAACTTAACTGGACTCGGATGGTACGATTTTCATTGGCTGACCTACTGTGACGTTCCACGCAGCGATTGGTTGACTTACGCTTAACAATCGTGAATAACAATAATGAACTTTCTTAATCACTCGGTCTTAAACACTAATCACTAGTAAAGTGTGTGAATGCTTCAATGAAAATCGTTTACTTCATTTTTCTTAAACCTTAATCGTTAGTCCTAGTCATTTTGTGTAAACCCGCCTTTATCAATGCGTCAAACGGAGCGTTTCCCTAGTTAAATTTGTCACAGGGTTAGCAACTGTTAGTCAAGCCATAAACAAATAAATAGGAATATCATAAAAATTGTGATTTTGACATCTGTTTGACCAATCAATCAGTATTGTTTACAATTTACATTCAAAATGTTTTGATTAGGTGTGCATCTGAAGTGCGTGGGGGGGGGGAATGACCCACATTCATCACAGTTTTCAAGTGTCTTTTTTGTGAATCATGAGCGCGAAGCACGAACAACTCGCGGGGTCTGGGGCGGAGCCCCAGCTACCGGAGGCCTTTTCGCCAAAGGCGAAAAATTTTCTTGCTATATTAGTTATTTCTCGATTTTTAGGCTTAAATAAATACGTTTTGAGGGCCTTAAACCGCCCCTTCCCTAATTACGCCACTGACCTTCAAGCACCCATTCGCTTTTTTTTGTAATGCTACAAAGTGCAAACAAAGGTGGAGGAAATGTATCTTGTGACGCTATTGGCTTTCTCCAAAGCGTGGGGCCCTCTGTGTTTCTGCAATTATTATTCACTGGTGAAATATGAAATTTAGTTGGTGAATGTTTACCCAGGTATCCGTGTGGTATTGTATGTCGGGATGTGCCTAAAACGCTAAATTGGGTGGGTCACAGGAAAAGTGGGGGGGGCATCTCCCCCCATCCCCCCCCCCCCCCTTCCTACGCGCCTTAAAAGTAACGTGTCGGATATGAACAGGGACTAGGGATGTCAATACCCGGAATTTTTCATACCCACGTTAGTAATTAGTATTATTTAGTATTAGTTAGTAATTTTTATTGTCATGGACTTCATGGGTGTTACATAAGTCTCAAAATTGTGGATATACTCAGTCATAGCAGTGGTAAACCATAACATATTGCATTGTGCTAAGTGCACGACACTCTCAAGTACTCAAAATCATTGTTTACACACAAACTACAGTATACACACAAACTACAATATACTAAAGTATATTTTTCTAACTTTGAGGCACATACGATATGGAATTGAGTTTTGGGGCTGCTCTCCCAGCACCAAGAAAATATTTATAGTTCAAAAGAAGGTAATCAGGTCAATGCTGAACAAGTCACAAAGGTCACACTGTAAACCTCTCTTCATTAAATTAAATATTTTAACATTCAATAGTCTGTTTATTTTGCAGTCAATCCTAAAAGTTAAAAAAAAAATTGATACATTACCAAAAAATAAAAATATACACACCCATGACACACGCCTAAAAAATAACATCCATACACATTTTTATTCAAAATCATCAACACAGACAAACTCCGACTACACACACAGAAAACTTTTTAACAAATTACCAGCTGAACTAAAAAATATAGACTCATTAAACAGTTTTAAATACTCCGTAAAAAAAGTTCCTTATTTCAAAAGCATACTATTCCATAAACGAATATTTAGTGGATAACCTGTAATTATTTCAAATTTTATATTAAATCTATATATTTTGTTATTTTACTGTATTATGAAGTTTTACTGTATTTCATCTATACTTCAAACTGTGAACTTCAAACTGTATTTCAGGTATTGTGTGTATCATGATTGTCTGTACATCTGAAAATGCTTGATCCCTCTCGCAGAATGTAGATTCTATGACAACAAACTAATATTATTATTATTATTATTATTACATCGTGCATGCCCACTGCGAGTTACTAACAAGAACAGGTGCATTTAAACTGGACCCCAATATTTCTTCTGCTAAACTGGCCCTCACATTTACATTTTGTGGCGTTTAACAGAACGCCACAATAAAAGTGTCCCCCAATAAAAGTTTGAAATTCTAATCGAAAAGCACTAGTTATTATTGTGGACCTCACTACAAACTAGGGTTGCCAACTATTGAATATGAAAATACGGGAATTTTAAAATTGATGTGAAATGTAGAGGGAAAGAGGACGGCGATGTCTCAGTTGCCGAAGGCCAAATCGCCGCAGGCGCAGAAAAATGTTTTCCTGTAACCTATCCTATAAAAGACGTTAGGTCCCAGAAAATGAGTTTAGCGATTTGCAGGTGTAATTTTCGCATTCAATTAATGTTTACTTTGGGAGCATAAACTGAATTAATATACAATAGGGCTATACTATCGTTTAAGCTGGTTACCTTCTACATTTTGATTGATATTTGGGCTTAACGTCTCATATTTTTGCAACGAGGCTAATCGAGACAATGAGTGGGTGATATATGAAGATGAAATAGATGAAATATGGGGCTGTTTGTCAAGCTATTTTGCATCACGTAGAATCTTTATATCCCGTTTTAAATAATTATAAAAATTTTGGCACGAAAGAGAATAAATACCAACAACTTGTAACTCAGCTGGTTGATCTGTTTCTATTGTCTAACCAATTTTGTACCATTAATAATGAAACAATTGTCTCATCATTAGACTTTATAAGCTCGAAATGCTCCAATACTGAAAACTGTGTACTGTTAGTAGGTGGAAGTTTACGAAATGTGTATTTAAAAACCAATTGCGAAATTACGGGAAAACTGATTCCCGTGTAGAGTTGATACGGGAAGCGGGAAATCACAGTGGAAAACGGGATTTCCCGGGAAATACGGGAGAGTTGGCAACCCTACTACAAACATGGTCACAAATAACAAATTTAAACATAGGCTACCGCGCTTCTCGCGAATTTAGCCTGTTACATCCGGGCGAAAAGAGATGCTGTGATTGGTCACTGCGTTCAACGGAAGTACTTTTGTCGTCGTGTTTTTTGAGGTCCACTTAAAGGCTGGTCCACACAGATTTTTAAGAAATACGCGTAGTCGTAAAGTTGGATCATAGGAAACACGTACTGGCGTTCACACAAAGTTTTAGTTTTAAGACTTTTTTTCATTGTTGTTTTTAAAACAACATCTTAAAACCTTATGCATTATGTCTTCAAAATCTGTGTGGACCAGCCTTAACAAATATAAATACCACAGCCAATATCAAAAAACAAAAAGTGAGGTCCAGAATATTGAAAAGGTCATTTGAAAAGTGAGGACCACAAAACTGAGGGCAACAAAACGTGCTCCCACAAGAACACTAGTGGTTTCTTGTGGTGTGTGAAGTCATAGTATGAGCTCGGACACATTGGACAAAGCACAAACAAGCCAGAATTATGTTTTTTTTGTATGACATAGGGAAAACTACTAATGATAGGTAACGGGTAATGGAAAGTTGGAACCCTACCCGGGCGCACTGGGCAGGTAACAGGTACCCGTTGACATCCTTAATACGGACCTACATCAAGTGTAAGATAGGCTACACAGGCCTTTAGGCATAAGCCTACTAAATACGATAGGCCTATTACTGTGTTGATCATGCTAACAGGATTTTTTTCATAAATACTTTGTTCGACGTGGACATACTATCAGTATTTACATTAACTACACACGGAGGCAAAAGAGGAGGTGGAGGCGGCGGCGGCGGCGGCGGCGGTGCTAGTGGTGGTATCAGTGCTGATGTTTGATTTCTTGGTAAGCTGGCGTTTTCAGAAGGAAACTTAGGTGTGGTTAAAGACATTGTGGCCAGTTCGCTGCCGAAAACCAAACTACATCCATAGATGCTCACAGGTTCACTTAAAGTATAGCCTAGCTTAGTATAAAATGCAACTTTGTCTTTTGTTGACAAATATACAGTGGAGAAACCTTGTTGTTTGGCGTAGTCTTCGGATTCCAGCATAAGTACCTTTCCCAGACCTTTTCCTCTGTGGCATACATCGATAACTACTGACTCGATGAAGCATGCTGAAGGTAGGCTTGGTATCGAAGAGATTTTGCTATGTCCTATCAGTTGGCTTTGTACAGTAAGAATTAAACTAGTAGGCAAACTATCACAATCACACGTTGCATGGAGGCTCCTCAAGCGGGCAACTTTGCTTCTAGGCCATTCACTATTTAAAAGATCACAGCAGTCATCTATGTAATGCAGATTCTTATGAAGTTCGACAACTATAGGTCCAGCCATAAGCCAGGATCTTAATCTAAATTGTGGTTTGAACTATAGCTATTAACCTCGTTATTAACCTAAAAATACCAGAAAACAAGTCACAGGTGTTCTAAAAGCAATCAGCTGTTGGGTGTTGCAGGAACCACGCCTCCTTTCACACGTTTCGCTCCAAACATTTTGAAAAAAGGAAGTTGTATTTAGAGGGCTGTGGTTTTCGCGTCCTCGATCTATCGCTTCTCCATCTATCGATAACAGGTCGAATGAAATTACCTAACCTAAAAATTACTCTTTTGTGACTGACATTTTGGTATGGTTTTGAGTTTTGACAAGTGTTAAACAGTCCTGCTAAAATGATAACCGGAAGAACGCCGTGTATTTCAGGGAACATCTCAGGTAATATTAATCTTGATAGTTCTCAGAATGTTTGCTCATTCACCACATCTAATTATGATTATTGTTAGGCCTAGGCCTACCCCTAGGCCTATTATCATCATAGGCCTAGGCATTATCTTTTATTGTTGTTGTTGCTTCACCCGCTGACGGTTTCCTCGGACAGGTGGCAGACATTTCTTTCTCTCTCTCTTCCCTTTTCTTATGCCGTTTGCCGTCTCCTTTCCCCTCCTTCTATGGCTTGGGTTTTAGGCCTAGGCCTAGGCCTAGTAGTCCTAGCCTAGGCCTAGCCTAGTTTTTTCCGCAAAACCCTTAACCTTCTTCTGCCCCATTATCCTCATCTAATGCATTCCACTCCACCGTTGTCCTGCCCGTGAAAGAGAACTTTCCCATGTCCGTTCTCCAGCACTTCCTTTCAAGTTTCCATGCATGATCTCCCCTTTCTCAGTATGTTGCTGCCTTAAGCGAGCGTTGCTCGCGACGCGTTAGCTATGTTACGTGCAGTGCTCGCATCAAAGTGTTTACAGTAGCGCGATCTTTGGTAGACCTAACGCGAGCAAACAACATAACTGTCATAACATGTTCATAACGTAAATGACGTATATGTAATTGGAAGACTTAAATCTTCCTAGGGTATACTTAGAAATGCAATTTTGCTATATGGCAGATACAAATTGCAGCTCTTGTTTACCTCAAAATGTGGAAATTTTTTTTTTGAGAATTATACATTCCGTCCTCGACCAAAATAGGAAATAAACATAGGCTATTTTGCATTGTTGCATTGGTTCGTTTCGCGAGCAACGCGGCTGGAGTGTCAAACTCTCAATCAGATTGGTCGACGCACCTGACGTGACAACGCATTGCTCCCAACGCTCAACAGTAATGCCAACTTTAAGAATGATGGGTACGTTTACGTCAAAAACCGCACAAAATTTTCATATTTTAATTGTAGGCCTATCTCAAGAATGCAACTCGCAATCAATAATCTGAGTAATCAGCATGCTGTGGTTTGGTAAGCCCTACAAACTGAATGATAAATGTATTTAAAGGAGATGGCAGGCAAGCACAACCAGATTAGTGATTTACGTTTGGTTACTACTCAAAAAGAGAATTAAAAAAAAATCGACTCAAATGGAGCAATATTTGGGGAGTTATGACCGTTTTATGTTCTGAATGCGTTTTGTAGTGACGTCACCAGGCTGGCAGGCCGGGCGGCCGAACCTAAGAACAAAGCCATTCTCACAGTAGCAGCGTTGTTTCCACCGATACAATTCGTCGTTATTGTGTGTCGCATTTGCTTACTGCTTACCAGTGTTGGAAAGTAGCGCGCTAAAAGTAGCGCGCTACCGATAGCATGCTACTTTTCTTCAGTAGCGGGATGGTAGCGCGCTACTTAAAAAAACGTGGTAGCGTAGCGAGTAGCATGCTACATTTTTCACAATAAACTTTGTTGCACACAATTTTTTTTAGAATAGTGTGATACTCCCAGAAACTTGGAACCGCGATGTTTATTTTGTTTGTAGTTTTGTGTGATACTTGTGTCATACTTGTTGTTTTCGAAAAGTAGCGCGAAAAGTAGCGCGCTACTTTTTAAGCGAAAGTAGCGGTAGCGTTAGCATGCTACTTTAAACCAGTAGCGTTTACAACACTGCTGCTTACTAGAGTGCTGGGTAGTGTGTTACATTATTATTTATTATACATATTGTTAAATATTTATTATTAAAACTGTGAGATACCTAATTGTTCCGTGGTTGTATGTGCTACCCCATCAGATGTAAAAGCAGGATAAGGGCCTACATACATAGGCCCTAGACGCGTTTCCTAATCGCGAAAAGTATCCCATCCCAAGACATTTGCGGCATTGTCTAGAAGTGTGCATAGGAAGAATTGTGTTCCTAGGGAAAACTCCCGTATCTGTTCTAAGCATTATATTGCATCTGTTTTTAACGAATCGGACATAATGAAACATTAGTTTATGCCAGACGAATTTAAAAAATCCCCGCGATTGAAGAGAGGTGTAGTTCCTACTGCTAATTTAACAGGAGACAACTGAGCTATCAAATGCCAAACAGCCTACGTACTCATTGCATCTACAAAAGGAAGCAAATGATGATATGTGATTGTGACATGACATGCTATACCGTCCCATTCAGTTGCGTCAACTACCAAAGTTCGGGCGGATAATGAGGAGCTAGATATTATTAGCGAATTTCAAGTGTCCAGGAACGTTTTTGAAGTTGGAATTCAATGTGAGATGGGTACCGAAATTTACTGGCCAAATAACCCTTGTATGAAGATGAAATCGTAGGGGATAACTCTGACCGTGAATTAGATTCATCTTACAGTCTCGACTCAGACCAAGAAACAGAAGGAACTGAAGACTCCGATGATCTACTCGAAACGACGGATGATAGGCCTACATCTCGCGCTTATGATTCCGTTGTCTTTACGATTTTTTTCTCAAATTTACTTGAACTTATTAAAATCCGCCGGCAGTCATCTAGTTATTTTAACTAAACGCTGGTGTAGGGGCCTAAAGGAACAATGTTATCTATCAGAGCAATGTGTGAATTAGGACCCTACAATATAGCATTCAAAGACTGTAAAAAACAAACAATCGCTAGCTAATATAACATTCCTTCTGCTCTAATGTATTCGGGAAAAACTTTCAATGCATTTCAGACATTTACGAAAACACTTGGACTACAATTTATAGAGAGGGGTGAATCATAAAAACAAATAACAATAATATTTACAAAATTCCCATCGCTTTACTTGCATACAAAGCCGATCGTCAAATTAAGTGGAAGTTGTACGTAATTTGTTATCCACATAAGCCTACCATGTTACGCACTCCCCTCCCCTTGCCCTTTCTATCTCCCTGAACACATACTTCGTACAATTTAATTACAAGGTTCTTTAAAAAAATTACATTATTCCGGTAGAAAAGTAAATTGTAATTTGAAAACAAATATAATTTCATAGAACAAGTAGTATGCCCGTTCCTGTTATACATACAAATAAAAACTAACATTTTGGTACTATGAATCATTATGCCACTTTCACTCACCCCAATGTGGCCACTGTGGTTAACAGCCCACCGATGTTTTGTATCCCGTGTATACTCCCGTGTCCAGATTCATTTGGAAATCGTTCGCGTATTTTTGTTACTGCACACGGAGGAATAACTTTTCGATTACCTCTTCCAATTGAAACCCTAGAATTAATCCATGACAAACTGGTGGTATGCAAAATACTTCCACAAATCGTTTGGAACTGGCTAATTGCTAAGTTTTTTGCTTCATTTTAATTTTTGAGAATAAAAAAAGTGATGTCGAACAATAGCCTACCTAGCGCGTCCAACGACAGAACTTGGTGGTCGAATGCATCGGTGTGTCACACACGCTACGTTTCCACGGACATCATTTATTATTTTACTTTCCTGGCAGCAAAAACTTTCGCAATCTTGTATTATAGGGCTGCATTCATAGCACTTATACAATGTTACATAACCCGCCCTACCAGAACAATCCGGTGATTGTCATCCCACTACTTCACTCTATTCTTGTGAGATGTTTCTAATTCCAGCAATTCTGCATCTGTGTATTCTGGTCTGGCTCGTATTGATATGGGTCTGATAGTATATATATAAAGTTGTGAATGAGGGTAGGCGGGTGTATAATACGGAGATTTAAAAAAGTGTTCTTCACACTACAGTGACAGTGCAGTACAGCGCCCGGCCGCACACGTGTATTCTCGCGGCGTGCTCGGCCGGCGAGCCAGCCTGGTGACGTCATAACGATAACTTGGAACGCGCGTAGCTCAGCGCTCGATTTTTTGTAATTTTTTTGGATGATGCCATTATCCTTAAAAAATATTCTAGTAAATTAAAAAAAATACGAGAGCGCTTTCGATTTTCACCTGCCTTCTCCTTTAAGATTGTTATCAGTTATCAGTATGACCATTGAGTTTGTTAGCACTAACAAACTCAATAGTATGACTGTGTCTGTGTTTTTATTAAATTACATTACTAATTAGTAAATAATAGGGATGGACGAACCTTGGTTTTTTAATTTCGAACCGAACTCGAACTTCTGAACAAAAAAAGTTCTGAACTTCGAACTCGAACCGAACTTTTACAAAGCGGCTTGAAAACTGAAATATTGCACAAATTCAGGAAGAAAGGAAAGTAATCCCAAATAATGTTCTTTTTTGTATCTGTGGATGTAGGCCTAGTCGGCATTGGCTACGGATCGTACTCATTTTCTTCACTGTCCATGATCAATTTAAAATTTCGAAACAAGATGTGAGACTATCTAAATTCCCGGTCATAGAGAATTCGCGGCCTACATCGCTCGTGGTCGTTCGATGTTTGGTTGAAAGTCGATAGTCGACATGCGCGAGCACGAAAGATCAAAACAAATCCTTCTCCGTACGAAGCGCTGCAATCGTGAATATATTTGTAAAGTAACCCCAACTCCATAAAGAACGTATTTTATCACGATTTTGTAATAGAATTTTGTTTTATTTGAGGTTAAATTGTGATACAATCTGTATATCATACCAAATTCCATAGTATTCAATTTTCTTTTTGTCTCGACTGAAATAAAAATTATTAAAATATGTAATGAAAAACTTGATAAATTGTCGTTACTGTATTATGTATACAGCGCCCTAGTCAGCAACTCGTTGATCCTGTAGCGACAGCCATGCTACCTACCAGCGTTATTGCGAACCATAGCAATAACATTCGCCTGCATTGGCATCGCTTGTAGGTCGACGAAGACAAAAAGCAATCATAACATGATGATTGTGCACATAAAACCATTTAATTACGTGTTTAATGTAATACATTTTCTTGCATAATGTGCCATATTAGACCAGTTGTTGACGAGGAAGGTTGGAGGAAACATAATATAGGCCTCGTCATGCCGTGGAAGGCATAGAGCCTAGGCCTAGGCCTAGGCCTCAGTCGTGCAATGGAAAGCCGTAGGCCTAGGCCTGTGCGTAATGAATTTTCAAAACATTTTCTTTCGGCAAGCGTTGTGTACTGTTGTGTTGGCGGTTTTTACGATGAATACGCTAAAAAATAGTTAAAACTGACTCAGAAAAGTTCGGTTCAAGTTCGAAATTTTTATAAATCACGAACTCGAACCTTAACATTCGAACTCGAACCGAACCGAACTTCAAAAAAAGTTCGGTTCGAGTTCGGAATTTCGAACGTTCGTCCATCCCTAGTAAATAAGTATCACAGTCATAGGCCTACTGATTATAGTCAGTTCCAGATTACATTCTATGACAGACTCCATTCTAGATTACAGTCTGTTCCTTCATAACCGTGCAGCGGTGTTTGAGGATATCAAAGAGGGCGTCCCATAGCGATCAGTCAATGAGCTGTTAATCACTCGAATGTTGTGGTCGATGCAATTCCATTAAAACCACCGAATTAAGATTGCGCACTCAACCGGAAGGATATTTCTTGTCCTAATAATGACATATTTTTAAGGCTTCTTAATTTTCAAAACTATTTTTGAGGTGAGCAACTCATGTGTATTGCAGAATGTTTTTAATCAAAATTCTACGACCAAAATTAGCATTTTGTATTAAATAAGATTACTACAGCTGCTTTGGGTAAGTAGTAATCTGCTAATTTTGGTCGTAGAGCTTCGATTAAAAACATTCTGCAATGCACATGAGTTTCTCACCTCAAAAATAGTTTTGAAAATTAAGAAGCCTTAAAAATATGTCTTTATTAGGACGAGAAATATCCTTCCGGTTGAGTGCGCAACCCCACTTCGGTGGTCAATGGAAGTGCATCGACCACAACATTCGCGTGATTGACAGCTCATTGACTGAGCACTACGGGACGTCCTCTTTGATCTCCTCAAACACTGCTGCACGGTTATGAAGGAATAAACAGTAAGATACATTCATCATTCAGTCTGTAGGGCTTCCTTACCAAACCACAGCACGCTGATTACTCAGATTTTTTATTTCAAAGTGCATTCTTGAGATATAATTTAAATGTGAACATTTTGTGCGGTTTGTGACGTAAACCTACTGTTCCCTCTTAACTGTCTTGATCAACTCCCTCCATCCCTGATTTCTTAGACCTCCCTCTACGTTTTTCCTAGCCTATCCTGTGGCCTATCCCTCTTCCTTCTGTCCTCCAGTTTCTCCCATCCTAGCTCCTTTCCGTGACCATTTCCATTAGGTATGCATGCTCTCATATTCCCCAGCCATCTTACTGTACCTACTTGCCTCCATTTACTCAATTGCCTGTCTTTTCTGAACATCCTCCATTGCCTCCTTATCCTTTGCCTATAGGGTTAACAACTTGGTTCAACTGGAATTCAAGACAAAGTGCTGATTTTGTCGGGAAGGGATCTGGGGCGAAGCCCCAGCCGCCAGAGGCTAACATATTTTGTTGGACCCTTTTTACCTTCAAAACAGCCAGACATGTAAACTAAAAATTCAATGACTGGGAAATATCAGTGGATTGGAATCTGGGATGAACTCATTCAATAATTATAAATAACTATAACATACCTATAGTAGAAGAGCAAAAGGTAAGATTTTAGTTCTCGTGCGTCTTTCGTGAAAGAGTATTGCGGTAAACGGTATTCTGTTACGGCATTCTATACGAGTATTTTGCACCATCCTGGCACATCCTGGCACGCTGCAGAGGGCGCCAGGAGCGTCGTGACGTCATAGACACGTTTTAATTAATAACGTTTGAACGGTTTATGTCACAGAAAATATCAAGAGGACAATTTTATGAAGTCATACTATATGAGTATGTTGAACCTATCTGGCACATCCTGGCGCGCTGCAGAGGGCGCCAGGAGCGTCGTGACGTCATATACACGTTTGAACTAATAACGTTTGAACGGTTCATGTCACAGAAAATATCTAGGAAACAATTCTATTCCGGAATACTATTTGAGTATTTTGCACCTACCTGGCACATCCTGGCACCCTGCAGAGGGTGCCAGGAGCGTCATGACGTCATACACGTTTTCATTAATACCTTTTGAATGGTTCATGTCACAGAAATTATCAAGAGAACAATTTTGTAGAGAATTTAAAGACAAATCGATTGATATGTACCAATAGGGTAATCATGTAATAAGGGAGATATTGCTAAACAATAATACTAATTAGATGTGTATACGAAATGAAGGGCAACCCTCATCGTAATATTTATATATTACTATTTCGGAGCTGTAAATGTATCGCTGTGAAGGACTAAATAGTCATCGTGATCCCAACATACCCATGGATATCTGTTATTTAACAATAATAATTTTTTTTTTTTTTTTACACTAAATACTATTCATAGATTGATCAGTAAAACTCATGTTTGCTAGTTCTCTTCATCTTCATCATCATTGTCTTCATCCCCATCTCCCATGTTAACGGTATTGAAGCACTCTTGTTCCTCGTCCTTAGTAGAGCAGCCACAAAGCTCGGTGCACCTCATGTTATTTGCTTTGCAACTGCATCTTGAAACACACCTTGATTTTAAGCAGTTGCACTTAACTAAAGTGTATTGCAATGAATCTGTGGTCCTAGGATCCCGCCCACCTTCCCCTACCTCACTCCATACCTCGAATCGCCGGCTTACATAATACGATTACGATTCCCCCCCCCCCAACCCCCACCCTCACTGAGACACCAACATGAATAATGCTTTTCTAAACCATTCAGCCGATTGCGATACAATTTTGGTGAGTTAGTGTATGCACGCCCGCTAAGGTTTTTCAATAATTTCAATCCCCTCCCTGCCCCCCTCACCCCCCACCCTCACTGTGACACCAGTATGCAATAATGCTTTCCTAAACCATTCATCCGACTGCGATATAATTTTGGTGAGTTATGGGCCGTTTACATAAATGACTAGTGATTATTGACTAACCCCATGTCTAAGCCACAGACTTCTTTCATTGGCTGGAAGGGAGAATACTGCGCTCTGATTGGCTGTGACTAAGATTTGTCTTGACTTGACTAAGTAATTAAAATATGTGCAATCCCTTAGTCAAGTCAAGACAAATCTTAGTCACAGCCAATCAGAGCCCAGTATTCTCACTCATAGCCAATGAAAGAAGCCTGTGGCTTAGATACGGGGGTTAGTGAATAATCACTAGTCATTTATGTAAACGGCCCATTAGTGTATGCACGCCCGCTAAGGTTTCTGAATCATTAAACCCCCCAACCCCCCTCACCCTCCCACCCCACTGAGCCACCAACATGCAATAATGCGTTCTATTATTATTCATCGATTGCAATAAATCTATGGTGAGTTATTGTGCGCATGCCCGCGAAGGTTTCTGAATGAGTACAACCGCCTTCCCCCCCCTCCCCCCCCCCCCCACCCTTTGTGGGCCACTAGACGGAAAAATAAATTGTGTGTCAAAAACAACACTTTCAAATGAGTAACTTTTAATAAAAATGACATAATGTTAATTCAATGTTTCCTTTCTTCTGAGATTGCAGCAACGCGCGACGGGTAAGCTAGTTTAATATAAAACACTTACAAGCGCTTTCCGTAAAAACATTTCGGAAAGATGAAATATAGCACTTTAAAGTTATTTCATTTCATTTCATTTCATTTATTGATCTTCCCTTTGATAAGTACATAGTGCATATATGGGTATCGTCATAGACTTAAACATTAAAGCGGCACAGGCCTTGGACTAAATTATAAGCTTCTAAGGAAGGTTTAGAATCTAAGGATAGCCTTTAGATGTTAAAGACTTAAAGTTAACTTAAAATACATAGGTAGTGTATGATTAATTATACAATATAAAATACATAGGTAGCATATGATAAATTATACAATACAGGTAGAAAACAGTCATTTACAATTATTTGCGGACAGTATTGGGAAGCGCAGCGCTCGAGTACGCAGTCTGGTGGGACGAGAATCAACTAGAGTTTGGTGGATTAAAACTGTAAACATGGTTGGTCTCCCGGCTTGCTTCATAGTAGCGTATTTCATCGTCGTTGAAATTTGACAATTGGCGAAAAACTAATCATCGGATTTGGACGAGAGTTATATTAAAATACGCATAAAACCTTTTAGACTATAAATAAATAAACTTTCTAGATAGAAAGTGCCCTGAACGAAAATTCACAGCATCCAATCATTTCAGGGTGTGTGAACTAAGGTGCTATTAGGCCGTGAAAAATACGCACTCTGCATATTAGTGCATGCTGTGAATTTTCGTTCGGGGAACTTTCTATCTAGAAAGTTTATTTATTTTTAGTCTAAAAGGTTTCCTGAATATTTTAATATAACTCACGTCCAAATCCAATGATAAGTTTTTCGCCAATTGAAGAATAATTGAGAAAACAAAACTCGTGTTGACGAAGTTTTCATGTTTGATGCGTGAATTCTCATAACAAATAAACTGTTGAGTAATGATTAATGAATAATAAAATACTTTAATATAATATAATATAATATAATATCATAATAATAATTAATAATATAGCAGGTAGATCCAGATTAGTGTCGTGTGTTGCGCGCGAGAATCAGCCCAGACATTATAACTCGTCCCAAGTAAGTGCCAATATATTCGAATATTGTGTAGTAATTTATTTTCATTGAATTTAAAAATGATTTATTAAACTAAGAGTAGGTTAATGTATTGCGGAAACAAGAATAATGTATTTGATACTACCTGATTAGGCCACAGACTGAATGAGCCATTCAGGAATGGCCACTTTTCCACGCTGAGATTCAAGCTATCAAATCTCGTATTTTTACTGTAGTGTAAACACGTATAAAATCCAATAAAATAATTGTAGCCAAGTCATAAACCTTTTATGTGAGAATTCCTTTGATCATATTCTGTCATTTTTAAACATTATTCACGAAGATTTCATGGTACAACGTACTGGCCTGCACGCATACAAATCTAATGGAGAAACGCACGTGATGAAAGTTGATCAACCAAACACGGTGACAGTGCTGTGATCTCTTATCCGTTGCGCCTCCCAATAGACTGCACTTCACACAGTAAATTAAATTGATAGTTAAAATTTGACGTCCTTCACTGACTCTCGGCTATTTGGAAGGATTATTTGGGTTGTGGGTGGTAAAGTCGAATAAGTCTTTAAGGGAATAGAATGCATTTTTAATTAGGTATGATTTTAGTTTGTGTTTGAATAATGTTCCACATTTGGTGTTCTTTATGTCTAATGATATGGAGTTGAAGATTTTGCTACATAGGTATGTTAGACTGTGTTTGAAGAATGAATGTGTAAAAGCTGGGATGTATATGTTAGAGTTGTTCCGGGTTGAATGTTGATGAAGCATGGCATTTTGGGGAAATACCTAAGTCACGGTTTGAATAGACAAAGGTTGCAGCTGCCATTTTGAGCGCTGAAGGTAGTGTTAATATTTGTAATTGAGAAAAGTACTCTTTGCATGAATGGTGTTTGGAAATACCGGCAATTATTCTCACACAATATTGGACACTTACAGCACACAACTAGAGAGAATATCCCACTACCCAACATAAATATCGCCATACTAGATGTCCCCCATGAACTGACTGTGGTAGGATTGGACAAGACAAAGGCAGCATACACAGGGGAGGAAATTAGAAGATTGGCGACAATGCATATCCATAAATACTACCCAGAGAACGAGTGGCTACATGTCTATACAGATGGTTCGGCAACACCAGGGGAAGGTCAGGCAGGTGCTGGAATATATTGCAGAGAGTTCGAAGAGTCCCATCCTGCTGGAGAGAATGGTAGTAATTATGATGGCGAGCTGACGGCAATAGGTAAAGCCCTACACAAAGTAAAAGACTGTAGCTACGATAGGATTGTCATACTAACGGACTCAAAAGCAGCTATACAAGCCATAGCCAGCAAGAAAGAAGAGGACTCTGAGGTAAAACATTGTAAACTACAAATTCTAAGACTACAGAATAAAAACAAACTGATAAGTCTACAATGGATACCATCACACTGCAGCATATACGGAAACGATAAGGCCGACTATCTGGCCAAACGAGGAGCCAGAATGCCGCAACTGCCAAAACCTTTAACCCTCGAGTCTATGAAAGCACATGTAAATGCTGCAGCCACTAAGAAGATCAGGCAGGACTGGGTAGAGAAAGGTAGAAACAAGCCTTGGCAGAAATATACCATGAGTTCAAAAAGGCCCACCAACCATCTTCCACGGCAAATTGAAACGGCCCAGTTCAGGCTAAAAACGCAGCACGATCTTCTAGGGAAGCATCTCCACCGAATAGGGGTGTTTGAGACGAGTACCTGCAAGCTGTGTGGAAATGGGGAGCAGGATAGGAGCCACCTGTTTGTATGTCCAAAACTGGCATGTGAACGTGACGCAATGCCGAGCGGCATGAAGAGGGTGGAGAAAGAAGCGTGTCTCTACTGGTTGACCAGATCCAGCATGATGGCATAATAGCATAGCAAGGCATAACTTACCCCAATGATGTGAAGTATTCGAAAAATGACAAAGCGTAGATAATAGCGACAGGCGGAAATTTGCCGTAGAGAGAAAGAAATAGAAGAAAGAAACTCGAGTTTGGAAGAGAAAAGTAAGGAAAGATGAAAAATGCCTGGAAGGCGATCGAACCCAGGACATGCAGCAGCGTTGAAGCAGTCTGGTCGCACGAGAGAGTAACAGAACTTGACGAGGTTGAAACTCGAACAATACTGACGAGATAAGAGATAGTGCATCGCGCGGAAAACAGGAAAACTGTAGGAGATGACGTGATTGGCCAAAAATCGAAACATATGAAATAATAGACAGGTAAACCAACACCACGAAAATACAAAACACCAGCGACGAATAAACGGCGCGAACATACCGCCCACCTAAAATAGACCAATTTTAGATAGGACAATGAGAAATAACAAACTATGAACTACAAATCTAGATCTAACATCACTCCGAAACGAACGACTAAAGAGAGGGGAGGGTAACTAACTTGTTCACCGGTCGGGTGAACACTCCTTTAGACGTGCGAACGAACGCGACTCGGACGACGTTGTCGTGACCAGGGCACACCTGAACCACCCTGCCAATAGGCCAAGATAAAGGGGTAGTGGCAAGTTCCAACACCAAGACAACATCACCGACCTGGAGATTAGGACACGCGCGCACCCACTTCCCACGCTGCATTTGCGTATGCAGATACTCTCTGGACCAACGCGTCCAGAAGGATTGATGCAGCTGACGCACTTGATGCCAACAAGAAAGGTGAGAAGTAGACTCGGCGATAGCTGTTTCAGGAGGTGCGAGAAGTGAAGTGCCAATCAACAAGTGGGCGGGGGAAAGGTAATCAGGGCCTTCCAGGGGGTCGAACAAAGTGGCACAAAGAGGTTGACTGTTCAACACGGCTTCAATACGTGCAAACAGGGTAGAATACTCCTCGAAATTAAGGGAGGAATCCTTAATTAATCTATGCAGAAGCAGTTTGGCGAACTTCACTCCAGCTTGCCATAGGCCACCGAAATTAGGGGCGTAAGGGGGGTTGAAATGCCACTGAACATTACGTAGAGCGAGCTTGTCAGCAATAGAAGTTTCAGCTAAGGTGAGAGAATCGTGTATCTCGCGGAGCGTACGGGCAGTACCTACGTAATTACGACCACAGTCGGAATAAATATGAGCGGGGAGGCCACGACGAGCGAGAAACCGATCAAGACATGCCAGGAAGGCTTCAGTGGATAAGTCCGAAACCAACTCTAAGTGAACAGCCTTAGTGGCCATGCAGATGAACAGGCACAAATAACCCTTGACGATGGGGGCGTTACGGCGGGGACTCGTCTTCACGGAGAAAGGGCCAGCGTAGTCAGTGCCTACGTTGAGGAAAGCGCGTGAAGGCTTAGCGCGGGGTTCAGGCAGCTCATCCATGATTGGCTGAACAGGCTTGGCGCGGAATTTGAAACAGGTTAAGCAACATCGAATGCGTTGCCGCAACAAACCGCGTAAAGCAACGATCCAATACATCTGCTGAATGAGAGCTTGCACAGTGCGAGGGCCAGAGTGCAATGACGTGAGATGAAAAGCATCACACAAGAGTGCGGACAGATGAGCTTCTTTGGGAAGCAAGAGCGGATGACGTGCGTCTTCGGGAAGTGAAGAGTAGTGAAGTCTGCCGCCCACCCTGAGAAACCCACGGAAGTCAATGAAGGGTTTGAGGGGGGCGATGCGGTGAGACACGGGCGAGTGTTTCTCCAATTGCTTGAACTCATTGGCGAAATAATGCCGTTGAGTGATGCGTACTAACAAACGCATCGCGTCGTCAAGTTCGAACGGAAGCAGGGGACCAGAGGGGGGAGCAAGCTGACTTCGGCGAGCAAGCAAAATGCGGGAAAAGCGTACCACGTGACCAAACACGCGCTTGGCTTTGACGAGCGAAGAGAAGCTTTGCAGCTTAACAAGCAGAGGGTCGACAACGGGATCAAGACTGATCAGAACTGTGGGAGACGCTTTCAGCTCAGGCACCTCGTGGCTAGGTTCACGCGAGGGGATCGAGCGAGGCCACGTAAAGGTGGGCGAATGCATGAACGGGGGACCAGAGAACCATATGGGATGGTTCAACAAGTCCAAGGGGAGAAGTCCCTGAGAGGCACAGTCGGCAGGGTTCTCTTTGGAACGAACGTGAGACCAGTTCAAAGGAGAAGTGGTCTCGAGAATTTCAACCACTCGATTGGCGACGAAAGTCTTAAGCTGATGTGGGGGGGTAGAGAGCCAGGCAAGTACGATAGTGGAATCGGTATAGAGGAACACTGTTTCTATGTGCAAGGACTCGAGAGCGGGCAGGGCATCTTTCAACACCCGAGACAATAACAATGCGCCACTGAGTTCCAGTTTAGGGACAGTGAGAAGTTTGACGGGCGCGACCTTGCTCCTGCCTCTCAACAGTCTGACATGACATTGCGAGCACGTCTCAACGTGCAAATAGAGAGTAGCAGCATAGGCCTTCTCGGAGGCGTCACAAAACCCCACAAGCCGGTAGGTGGCGTCACTCAAAACAAGGAGGCGCAGAACACTGACATCACTCAACTTGGACATGCTTTCGATGGCAGTGATCCAAGTCTGAGAAAGCGACTCCGGAAGTGATTCGTCCCACTCCACGCGCAAGAGCCAGAGATTCTGCATGAACACCTTCATCCAGGAGAGGAAAGGGGTGAGAAACCCGAGAGGGTCGAATATGCGCGCAATGTAGGAGAGTATGGAACGTTTGGTGATACAACCTTCGAATGGTAGAGTGTGAAAACTGAAGCAATCAGAGCGAGGGTCCCACAACAATCCGAGAATTTTCAGAGTCTGCTCATCGTTAGAGAATACCAGGGGAGTCTCCAGGTGGTCCTGGGGAAGAGCGCTGAAAGCGTCAGGAGAGTTGCTAGCCCATTTGCAAAGTTCGACCCCGGCGCACTGAGTGATTGATTGCAACTCAGCGCGAAGCGCGAGAGCTTCGTCAAGGTCACTGGCACCAGATACTATGTCATCAATGTAGATGTTTGAAGTGAGGGCGCGTGAAGCGAGAGGAAACTGCGCGCCCTCGTCCTTGACAAGTTGCTGCAACACTCTTTGGGCCTGGAAAGCAGAGGGCGTGAGACCGTAAGTCACTGTGTTGAGCTCGTACTCAATAACAAGGGGAGGAAGGTTCAGGGCGCCAAAATATGTGCTAATAGACACGGTCGTCCTAGTGTACAAGGATTTGACGGTACATCTGTCTCACGTCCGCGCACAGGGCTACGGGATAGACACGAAAGATGGTGAGAACCCGGGGAAGGTCACTCTGAAGTTTGGGACCACTGAGCAAGACGTGGTTGAGAGTAACTCCACGCTTATCAGGGGAGGAGGCGTTGAATACCACTCGCAATTTAGTGGTAGAGCTTGTGACCTGTATTAGGGTAAAGGTAGGAAGCGTTTTCAGTCACGAACGAGGGGTTAATGCTGGGGTTCCCCAAGGTTCAATTTTAGATCCTATTTTGTTTTTAGTGTACGTAAACGATTTGGTTAAATGTTTTCAATACTGTTATGTTTTTATGTATGCTGATGACATTTTGTTAGTATCGGTTCACAGAGATTTTAAAATTGCTGAGTTGTGTATGCAGATTGATTTTATCAACTTATTAAAAGAGATTCATGATGCAGAATTAGTAATTAATATCAGTAAGATTAAACTAATTCATTTGTGTACGCCTCATAACAGGGATGTTCACCAGGAAGTTAGGGTGATAAGTCACACAAGTGAATGTTTACATAATCAGGTCGATCCGGTTACGTGCACGTGTGTCTGGACTTTGTCGAGAATGTTGACACTCGTGTATATTTAGGTTTAGTCATTGATAAGCATTTTAGTTGGAGACCCCAGATTGAAGCGGTTTGTAATAGATTAAGGGCTTGCCTCAGGCAGTGCTACTTTTTAAAATACGTTTTGCCCTTTTCTGCGCGGTGTAATGTTTATTTGGCGCTTACAGAGTCTGTCATAGCGTACGGTCTTCTGGCATGGGGGTCTGCTACTGTTTTTCATTTGAATAAAATAAAAGTTTTGCAAAATAAACTTGTGCGTGAAATAAGACCACACAATGTTCAAATTCATTCGACTCGTGAAGCCTATTATTTGTGCAATGTTCTACCAGTTGAAGAACTATTTTTGTATCAATTAATATTAAAATATTACTTTATCAGTGAGTATAAAATTGTGTTATGTAGAAATTTAAATACTCGCAGTCAGTCGAAATTGAAGTATGAAGTTCCTAGGTGTATAAACAAGTATGGCCAAAGGTGTTTTGAGTTTTTAGTCCCAGTCACATTTAACAATTTGCCTGATAATTTAACTAACTTGACCAAATTATTTGACATCAAAAAAGGATTAAGACTTTATCTTCTATCGTTAATCTAGTTTGTCTTTACTTTCTCCGCGTTCCAATTTTTCTCTGTAGTTGGTGCACCAGACTCGTGGCAAAGTGTGAATTAATCTATCATTGTTTGTTGTCTTTGTTCAAAATATAAATTACCCTTGTTAGTTAAATTTATTGTGGATTTTTATTGTGATGTATAAAAAAATTGAATATTGTTTAGTTTTTTTCTCATGAATGTATGCCGCTCCAATATTTTTTATTTTAATTTGAAGCGAAGCCCACTGTTAAGCTTCTATAAGCTTAGTGGGCAAAGCGATTAATTTAAATATTCACTTTGTTGAGAGTTTTGATTTAATTATTATTATAATATGTGATTGTTGTGATTTTGATCTTATATTATTTTGTGTTTGTTTATTTTTCTAAATGTGTACTTTTATTTATTGTATACTGTGTAAATTATACCAAGATTTAAAAATGTATAAAACTTAAATAAATAAACTTATTATTATTATTAAAAAAAAAAAAAAAAAATTATTATTTTTATTATTATTATTACTGTTAATTAGTAATATCATTTACAGTCATTTACATTTCGGTAATTATGACGTTATAGACATTTATTGTCCTATAAAATAAACCATATGTTACACCTTCTCGACGTATATAACGTATATGACCGGTAGAGCTAAGAGGGGTCTCTCATATGCATCGATAGTCCCATCTTGTCGATGTGAGCTATTCTACGTATATGACCGGTAGAGCTAAGAGGGGGCTCTCATGTGTCCTTTATTTATTGTCCTATAAAATAAACCATATGTTACACCTTCTCGACGTATATAACGTATATGACCGGTAGAGCTAAAAGGGGTCTCTCATATTGACATGAACTGCAATGAAATATCATCATATAGTGTTGAATGACAAAAAAAAAATAATAGTCCCATCCTGTCGATGTGAGATATTTTACGTGTATGACCGGTAGAGCTAAGAGGGGTCTCACATATGTATCAATAGTCCCATCCTGTCGATGTGAGATATTCTACGTGTATGACCGGTAGAGCTAAGAGGGGTCTCACATACTATGCATATCATGTGTCTTTGCTCACCCATTGAGTGTGTAATTGCTTCTTGGCGTTGTAAAGTGCCTTGATCTTCTTGTCTGAAGGGTACCGTACTGTTTACAGATAGTGTGAAGAAACCGAAGGTTGGTAGCAGACGAGCGAATGTCTTTGCTCACCCATTGAGTGTGTAATTGCTTCTTGGCGTTGTACAGTGCCTTGATCTTCTTGTCTGAAGGGTACCGTACTGTTTACAGATAGTGTGAAGAAACCGAAGGTTGGTAGCAGACGAGCGAATGTCTTTGCTCACCCATTGAGTGTGTAATTGCTTCATGGCGTTGTACAGTGCCTTGATCTTCTTGTCTGAAGGGTACCGTACTGTTTACAGATAGTGTGAAGAAACCGAAGGTTGGTAGCAGACGAGCGAATGTCTTTGCTCACCCATTGAGTGTGTAATTGCTTCTTGGCGTTGTACAGTGCCTTGATCTTCTTGTCTGAAGGGTACCGTACTGTTTACAGATAGTGTGAAGAAACCGAAGGTTGGTAGCAGACGAGCGAATGTCTTTGCTCACCCATTGAGTGTGTAATTGCTTCTTGGCGTTGTACAGTGCCTTGATCTTCTTGTCTGAAGGATACCGTACTGTTTACAGATAGTGTGAAGAAACCGAAGGTTGGTAGCAGACGAGCGAATGTCTTTGCTCACCCATTGAGTGTGTAATTGCTTCTTGGCGTTGTACAGTGCCTTGATCTTCTTGTCTGAAGGGTACCGTACTGTTTACAGATAGTGTGAAGAAACCGAAGGTTGGTAGCAGACGAGCGAATGTCTTTGCTCACCCATTGAGTGTGTAATTGCTTCTTGGCGTTGTACAGTGCCTTGATCTTCTTGTCTGAAGGGTACCGTACTGTTTACAGATAGTGTGAAGAAACCGAAGGTTGGTAGCAGACGAGCGAATGTCTTTGCTCACCCATTGAGTGTGTAATTGCTTCTTGGCGTTGTACAGTGCCTTGATCTTCTTGTCTGAAGGGTACCGTACTGTTTACAGATAGTGTGAAGAAACCCAAGGTTGGTAGCAGACGAGCGAATGTCTTTGCTCACCCATTGAGTGTGTAATTGCTTCTTGGCGTTGTACAGTGCCTTGATCTTCTTGTCTGAAGGGTACCGTACTGTTTACAGATAGTGTGAAGAAACCGAAGGTTGGTAGCAGACGAGCGAATGTCTTTGCTCACCCATTGAGTGTGTAATTGCTTCTTGGCGTTGTACAGTGCCTTGATCTTCTTGTCTGAAGGGTACCGTACTGTTTACAGATAGTGTGAAGAAACCCAAGGTTGGTAGCAGACGAGCGAATGTCTTTGCTCACCCATTGAGTGTGTAATTGCTTCTTGGCGTTGTACAGTGCCTTGATCTTCTTGTCTGAAGGGTACCGTACTGTTTACAGATAGTGTGAAGAAACCCAAGGTTGGTAGCAGACGAGCGAATGTCTTTGCTCACCCATTGAGTGTGTAATTGCTTCTTGGCGTTGTACAGTGCCTTGATCTTCTTGTCTGAAGGGTACCGTACTGTTTACAGATAGTGTGAAGAAACCCAAGGTTGGTAGCAGACAAGCAAATGTCTTTGCTCACCCATTGAGTGTGTAATTGCTTCTTGGCGTTGTACAGTGCCTTGATCTTCTTGTCTGAAGGGTACCGTACTGTTTACAGATAGTGTGAAGAAACCGAAGGTTGGTAGCAGACGAGCGAATGTCTTTGCTCACCCATTGAGTGTGTAATTGCTTCTTGGCGTTGTACAGTGCCTTGATCTTCTTGTCTGAAGGGTACCGTACTGTTTACAGATAGTGTGAAGAAACCCAAGGTTGGTAGCAGACGAGCGAATGTCTTTGCTCACCCATTGAGTGTGTAATTGCTTCTTGGCGTTGTACAGTGCCTTGATCTTCTTGTCTGAAGGGTACCGTACTGTTTACAGATAGTGTGAAGAAACCCAAGGTTGGTAGCAGACGAGCAAATGTCTTTGCTCACCCATTGAGTGTGTAATTGCTTCTTGGCGTTGTACAGTGCCTTGATCTTCTTGTCTGAAGGGTACCGTACTGTTTACAGATAGTGTGAAGAAACCGAAGGTTGGTAGCAGACGAGCGAATGTCTTTGCTCACCCATTGAGTGTGTAATTGCTTCTTGGCGTTGTACAGTGCCTTGATCTTCTTGTCTGAAGGGTACCGTACTGTTTACAGATAGTGTGAAGAAACCGAAGGTTGGTAGCAGACGAGCGAATGTCTTTGCTCACCCATTGAGTGTGTAATTGCTTCTTGGCGTTGTACAGTGCCTTGATCTTCTTGTCTGAAGGGTACCGTACTGTTTACAGATAGTGTGAAGAAACCGAAGGTTGGTAGCAGACGAGCGAATGTCTTTGCTCACCCATTGAGTGTGTATTTGCTTCTTGGCGTTGTACAGTGCCTTGATCTTCTTGTCTGAAGGGTACCGTACTGTTTACAGATAGTGTGAAGAAACCGAAGGTTGGTAGCAGACGAGCGAATGTCTTTGCTCACCCATTGAGTGTGTTTTTGCGTGTTGCCCGATTTACATTTTGTTAATGGGAAGGAATCATTAAATATTTGTAAGAAGCGCGAGTGAAACTTATTGAAGCTTTCTTCGAGAAGGTGGGTTTCAAGCATTCTTGTCCAGGATGGTTCCTGTAGTACTAGAAGAAAGTGCATTATGTTTTGCTCCGTGAATAGGCGTTTATATGTTCATTGAGTGTGGTTGGGGATAGGCACTTTTATTTTAGCCAAGAGTGCACGGTGGTCAGAGAGTGAGTTGTCAATGTGTTTGATTGTAACATTTTCAGGTTTAAAGGTAGTGAATATATTGTCAATTAACATTGCACTAGTTGATGTTACTCTTGTTGGGGATATAACAGAGCTAAGCATGGAGAAAGATCTAATGATATCAAGTAGTTGCATTTTTGCTTGGGAGGATTTTAGCAGATTGATATTGAAATCTCCACTGATAATAATGTATGATTTAGGAAACTGTTTCGTTATCAATATAAGGATTGTATCCAATTTATCTAGGAAAGTATCCAGGTCTCCTGAGGCGGATCGATAGATAGAAAGAATTACTATTTTAGAATTTGTTAGTGATAATGAGACTCCGGTGCACTCAAATGTTTTTTCAAGGCAATGGCTACTAAGACAATCGATTGGCGTAACTATTAGATGTGGTTTAGAAAGGATTGCTACTCCTCCATAGCCTGATCTGCGACAGAAATAGTTAGAAGTGGCATAAGGTGGAATTGATAGCGTTACTGCTTCTGCTATAGTCAACCAGATCTCTGAAAGGCATCGTAAATCAGGACTTTCTTGGGCTAAGAATAGTACTTGTATGTCCTCTACCTTTTTTTTTATTGATCTGATGTTCAGGGAGACTACTTGGAGGAGGGGGGACTGTGCTATCCCATTTTTTGCCTTGCAGGATTTGCCTGAAAATTTTGAGAATTATTAGGTATAGATACAAGTTTATGATTTAGTTTGGCAGTTCGTGTAAGTGGTGTTCTGGTCGTGGTCCTAGATCGGGTTTTGTTAGTATTGGGATGGTGACAGGAATGAGCAGGGGTCTCTGATTGGTACAAGCCATTAGTGGACTGCCCGGCCGTGGGCTGCTCCACGGCATCTTGATTCTCGGACAGGGACGAGCCGTTAGTGTTCTGCACGACCGGGAACTGCTGTTATAAAAAATGAAATCTACTTTTAACATTATCCAGTTTGTAAATTACTAGATATTATTATATTTGGATTATTAACAATAACTATTTACTAAACGATGATTTATATAACTGTTGTGCGTAGGTGTACTAGTTTCCATCCAGGCCCTAGTGCCATTGTTATTTGGACACTTGGGTCCAGCTTTGCAGTTTTTGAGCTTTACTTTTTGAAAGAATACATTTTCACTCATTGCAGCTTTCACATGTTTTTGTTTTTAGACACACACACATGATCAATGGGGGGGGGGGGATTGTCGGACATGGCAGTTACGACTAGCTAGGACTTTGGGCAAGAAACGAACTTTTATTCCAAGGTACCAACTAGGGTTGCCAACCGCCCAGAATTTCTCCGGACAGTCCGGATTTTGTTGCCTTTGTCCGGAAAAAGGAATTGCCTCATTCTGTACGGCACTTTGTCCGGAATTTGTAAAAAAGTCACTTTTGCACTTCATATTTATTGTATTTTAGAGTAGCCTATTACAGTAAATTAGTGTTTTTTACTGTGAAATTGGTACATCAGTTGGTACCTTGGAATAAAAGTAAGTTTGTCGCTTCTTTACTTACTTTACTTTACGTGTATGGAGTTTTTTTGAACATGTGTCCAAAAACAAAGAACTTCTGAAAGCTGCGAGGAGTGAAAAAAAGTATTCTTTCAAAAAGTAAAGATGCAAAAGTGGGAAAGTGGGAGGAAAGTGTTGTATATATTAAATTTAAACCAAATGCTAGAATTGAGTTGTAGCTACATTATCATTATTAATAATTATTGCAGAAGTTGATCCCAGATTCCAATCCAACTATATGTATCCATCATTGAATTTTTAAATTACGTGTCCGGCTGTTTTGAAGGTAAAATGGGTCCAACAAAAGTTTCGCCTCCGGCAGCTGGGGCTTTGCCCCAGACCCCTTTTTTTCATCGCTATTTACGTTTTGTCTGGAATTCCAGTTGAACCAAGCTGGTAACTCTAATACCAACTGATGTACCAACTTTAAAGAAAATAAAACACTAATTCACAATAGGCCAACTCTAAAAATTCAATAAAATGTCTACTGCAAATGTGATTTTTTCACAAATTCCGGACTAAGTGCTGTCCGGTATGAGGCAATCCTTCTTTCCGGACCAAGGCATCAAAATCCGAAATATCTAGAGAAATTCCGGACGGTTGGCAACCCTAGCCCAATATGGATCTCAGCTTGGTGCGGTAGCTTATATTCCAACCTTGGTCTCAACCATGCCTTGTAGACCTGCTCCCTTATATCCCTTCCTGCCCCCTTGAGTGTCCTCATCACGAAGTTCATGTTCCTTGTTCCCACCAGCAAAGCTGCCCTACACCAATTCTAGCCTACCCAGGCATACTTATTGCCAATAATCATTCTAGGCTCCTTTTGCTAGGTCCTTTTGTGAAGAGTGCAACATTTATATATTGGGATTTGGGCTAATATTTATTTGTGTTTTTTCTTTGTAGATAACCCATTGGGGTTGTCTTGGCATGATAGTGCTTGGATTCCAATGCTTAATCCTAGCAACATCATGGATTATTTTTCCGAACGGAGTAATCCGTTTTACGAGCGCCAATGTAATAACGAACTTGTTAAAATGCAACGTCTTAATCCTGAGCAACTCAAGTGAGTATAAGAATAACACCATAAGCGTAACTTACCAGTGGGCATACTAGGGTACTGGAACATGCAAATAGGCTTCCTTGTTTTTATTTAAATGCTTTGGTTCAAATGTCAATGGAAGGTCTTTATTATTGTTATATCTCCTTTTTGACCCAGATTGTAGGCTATTATGCATGCTCCTATTGCAAATATTTAGTGTACCGGTACTGGTAACCAGAGTTGGGTAAGTTCCCCAAAAAAAGGGACGTTTAAAAGTTAATTTACTCTACCTTTAAAAGAAACTTTTAAAAGTTACAGTTCCTCAGAAAAAAAAGGAACTTTTTGAGTTCCTCAAATATTAAAAGTTCCTGGTCAAAAGTTCCTTTTGCAGAAAAACTCTGGAATATAGGATTTTGGTTGTGGGTCTTGTCCCACGTCATCGCGAAAAGTAAGACACATTGATCAAATGAGTCATGAGGTATTTTGTATTTTATTAATGCCCTTCACATCACATTAATGCCCATCACGTCTCCATTAGACCTTTATGGCACTTCGTTCTGTTTTTGTTTTTTGTTTTTTTGTCTGTCGATAGCGGTCGAACGGAAAGTCCAATCAAGTTGAATATCGGACCATCCACTAAGCTTCAATGTGGATTGAAGGTGTGTAGTTTTGTGATAAAATCGTGCACAAAGTTACACCATAGTTACTACAAAATATCTTTCTGAAACAAAATGGTGGCAAAATGTGAGATAGGCATATTTTTACACAGATTACTAGATCAGTTTTCAAATGATGCGGCAATGGCGGTTTTTACGAACGGCACGAAAGATGAAAGGAACTTTTGAATAATTTTTAAAAGGTACCCGAAATTTGTAACTTTTATTTTGAAAGTTCCTCTCGAAAAAAAAAAGGAACTCGTTCCTTTAAAAGTTCCCGAAAAAGGAACGCGTTACTTTTAGAAAGTTCTTTCTCAACTTTGCTGGTAACTTACTTTTAGAATAACTTAACTTGTTATTTGTTAACAATACTTATCTTATTCTGCCGTCTTCTAGCAACATGACCGGTTTGGAGTACATCTTACTTCATGTCCAAGAACCAATCTTGTATGTTATACGCAAGCAACATCGCTACTCACCAGTGCAGGCAACACCACTGGCTGATTATTATGTGGTTGGCGGGATTGTTTACCAAGCTCCTGACCTAATCTCCGTACTCAACTCCCGACTGGTAGGTCTAAGTTATGACAGATAAAACGTTAAGTTTTCCTGTTTGTTCGATCATTTCGATCACTATTGTATTCTAGTTTCTTGTTATGTGACTTAGTTTTTAGTTCAAGCCCCATGGGAGTGAAAGTTTTAATCACCAATTGTGGTATTTGGAGTAGATTATAGATATAGAAAAGCTGGAAAGGACTGATATTCAAAGCGACATTTTATCCTACACAATGAACGACAAAATAGAATTTTATATTTTCACAGCACACATTCACAGCACCCTTAGGCTATAAGGTGTAGGCCCTACTTGCATATAACATTTGGTATTGGCAAGTATTTGTTTCAAGTTTTTAGTTAATTCACAACATACAGCAATGTGTAACGTTTAAGTTTAACAAATTGCCCAAAATCCAATTTATACAACAAGACTCTTATGATATCCACATGCAAAAAGTACGCTATACTTTTGAATCTAGAGTACCAAGCCTCGGCTGATTATACACTTTTCTTTCATGTTAGATCTCGACAGTGCATCACCTCCAATCTGCTTTCGAAGAAGCAAGTTCGTATGCACGATACCACCCCTCCAAGGGTTACTCGTGGGACCTAAAAGAACGCAAGTTGCCAGAGCAGACGGTTGCAAAGAAGGAAACCACTCGTGAAGAGCCAAGTTCGTTGTTTCAGCGACAGCGAGTGGATATGTTACTAGGAGAGTTGACACGCAAGTTTCCCCTACCGACGATACCCATTCAGCAGAAACCACTCAGTGAAGATGTAAGATCGGAACCCCGTTCTGATACCAAGACTGAAAAACCTGATACACCACGAAATATGAAACCACCTCCAGAAAAGAAACCTAGAATTGCATAGTTTTTCACCGTGAAATGCTGGTTTCAAACTTCTGAGGACTAACGGTGCTGCTTGAGACTCAAAACACACTTAAAATGAATCAAATTGTGAACTAACTTAATTAGCTGCCCATGGTAATGTAAAAATGGCTAGGTACTACAGTTCTGCCCACTTATAACGAACTTGAAGGGAGTTGATTTTGTCTTTGTTAAAAAAAGAACTTCTTAGAAACAGAACCAATTTGCATGTATTTTGATTTAAATTGAATCAAAATTACTTTTTTTTAATCCAGAATTTTGTTAAAAAAGTGTTCTTTAAAAGTGGGCCCACCTGAATAATTTTAGCTGGTGGATGTATTGAGCTGTCCTCTCTCATGTTTTTTAACACTAAAGTTTGTCCTACCACATCAGGTTCCCACCGTGATCCACCATAAGGTCAATGCATAACTAGGGGGGTTTTGCCTGTGAGCAAGGTTAGAACTTGATGTGATATGGTACAGAGTTTAGTCTTGTTTTTATTGTAGATTTGCAAGACTGTTTTCCTGACCTGTAAGGTTCCTCTTCTAGACGATCAACCAGAATCCTTAAAAAAAGTATCTCATTTTGGTTGTATGCACGTCCTCTATATTCTGTAACCATCTAATTTAATTTTGTGGTAATAGGTAGAGATCCTTGTATTTCGCAATGCGCGATAGCGCGAAATCACTTGAAACGTGCAGCAATTGAAATATGTTGGCATGACAGTCTGTTGTGAGTCCAAAAATAGTATTTTTAAATCGCGATAATAGAACGAAATCCCGTGTATACGCGAAATAGCGTAAGTTTACTGTTATAAAAACGAAAAAGACTGAAGCTGTTGAATTGATGCAAAATCGCCGAATTTCTGTCAATAACGTAATTTTCAACATTTTCTGTAGTGACTGCAGTGACCCTTCCACCCCGGCTCGCAACAGATTTTTCTCGTAGCCTGTGGGTCGACTGCATTCCGCATTCCTAGCGACAGCTTTCTTTTTTTTCTTCTTTTCTTTCGCGACAATGTAGGCATGCCACATACGTTAGAATACTAGATACAAATAAGATTTGGTAAATTAAAATTGAAACACCGCCAACAAGCTGAAAAAACTGCTCAACGAGTCAACAGTGAAATTTGCATTTAATAAAACCATTTACAAGGATCTCTAGTAATAGGTCTTTGATTCAGCGTGTTTGGACATCTGGGCCCGGATTCACAAGAGATCCTGTCTTTTTTTGGTCTTATCTGTAAGACTGGCCTAACTTTGAACCTCTTGTGAAACCAGGAAAATATTTGAGAACAGATTTTAAAACATATTATTGGAATGTTCATTCTGTTCTTGTTCCCACCTGAAATAAGTAACATCTTCATGTGACCTGGGTCTGGTTTTATAAGAAATCCACAGTTAGGTCAGTTTAGAGATAAGACCAAAAGAAGACTTGGGACCTCTTGTGAATCCGGGCCCAAGTGGCTAAGTAAATCGAGTATTACAATGTCACTGCACATAGAACAGTGAACCCACAATGACGTAACTGTACGGGCACTCTTCCAGTTGTGAGAGTTTAATGTTTTCTGTTTGTATCTTCATAACAACTTAAAATCGAAATTGTCGGTAGATAGTGCAGCTGTATTGTCAAGGCCTACAGATAACAAATTAAGTATATACAAAAATCATTTGTTTCGATTAAATCCAATAAACGGAGAGTGAGATTTCAGATTTTATCCAAAGGTAATGAATTTTGCATATATTTTTTTCATAATCTGTGGACCTTAATAATATCTGGTGGCGCTATCTACCCACAATTTTGATTTTGTTTTTGTATAACCTAAATGAGTTTATGATTTGTATTTATTTATGTCTACAAGAAGAAAATAACTTGAATATTACTGATGATAAAGTTTTCTTATAAACAAATCTTGTATCACTTATCATTGCTTTGAGACTATTACCGGTAATATTATACCTGTCACATCATCATCATCATCATCTGTTGCCACGTCCAACTCTGCGTTGGGTCGGTATTGAAGATAAGCCTCTCCATCTTCATCTATCCTGCCACCACTCTTCCCCCTCAACTACATTCCAGTCCCCTCCTCGCATTTTCCACATCCTTCCTCACTTTATCAAATATTTTAAAAAATACATTCCTTTCTTAGTTAGACTTTCCCGGAAAATGTGTTTTAGGGGTGGGTTTCTTAATTTCGGTGCTTAAAAATTACGTGTAAAAATGTGTAGACTAAAAAGTATAAAGCAAAAAAAAAAATTAAGTAAGAATAAGATTTTATTAAAAAACAATGCATTGAAAAGCAGAAAATAATTTTTTCCAATTTTCTACGACATGCTTATTCGTGTTTACTCAAAGTGGCTGACCTCTGGCGAGAGAATCTGGCATCAACTCAGTGCGGATAGCTCACCGTGTTAGCTGTGTTGTAGCGTATGAGCAAGTTGTTTTCGTTTAGATTTCGTTGTGTTGTTCATTGTTCTGGTTGGGTTTTCAATGCCAAAGTTGGTTGGGTGGGTTTTCAGGTCCAAAGTTCGATTCCCTCTCAGGATGGGATTTTTTTTAACTTCGGAAAATTACCTTAATCTATCTATATAGTGCAGGTGTAGATGCAAATGGTGACTTGCGCAGCCGTCATAGCAACAACCCACAATATTAAGATAATGCAGTAGATGTCCCCCACTGAAAATCAGTTCTTGTAAATGAGTCGGTGAAAAATAAGTACAGATTGAATTTTGGCTTACGATGAGGAGGGGGGGGGGGGGGGGGGAGTGAGGGCTTCCCGAAATGTCAGCTGCAGTTATTATTTGTGATTGTTTGTTGGAAGACATTAAAAATGAAATAAAAACGTAAAATTGACTGTTGAAATAGGCTTACATAGTAATATTATTATACAAGTTACAACATTCAACAAATTATTCTCTAGCATTTGGAGGAGGGGTGGGGGGGGGGGGGGGCTTCAGCTGGATATATATAATTATAAATAATATAATATTTAATATTATTATCATTTCGTGTCTACCCTTACTGTTACGATTTCAATAATGCTCCTTAGGACACTATTTTGTTTGCACATTTAAGTTTATACTCGTAGTCGACTCATCAAAAACACCTGCCCGCACTGTTTCAAGGGATTTTTTTTTTATTTTGAAAGGGGTAGAACCAACGGTCAAGGAGTCAACTATTAATAAGGGCCTAAATGTGCAATACAAAATACAAATAATTGCCAATGTTAAATGGACATCACAAACCTGTTGTTCGCCTATTTACTACATTCAGCAGAGTACCCATACTATTAACATCCTTTAACCCTGTCCCTTTCCCTTCAACTGTCCCACTTAAAATCTCCCTTTTGGCCCTGCCCTCCTATGCTGGGCTCCCCTTATGATGACCTCCGCGATCTATCTAATTCGGAAGACGTCATATGACTTCAACTGTCGAGTACGTCGTTAAGCAACAAATAATCAATTAACCCTCAGAACACAATATGATTATGAATCAAATTTTGACTATCGGAGCCCGCTCCCTATCTCCCCACTACATAGAACATGGGACGACCGCTGCAAAGTTGTCAATTGCCTGATAATTATCACAACTCCCTCACCCCCAACATATATTCCTTACTACAGTTGCTGATTGAATTCAGCGACCCATGCGAGTCTCAATCAGTTCTTCGAATTGTCTGAGACAAAAGCCAATATTCCATAAGATTGTTGGCTTTTAAAACCTCAGTTCCCTTGATAAATAGATGCTGGATGTGTCTAATATATTTCATAATGTGATATATCTAGATACAACACGGTACACACATTTTACTAGCACCTAAAACGGACGATTTTGTAACCTACGCCCTATGTTTACGTTGAACGTATACGCACTCGAGCGTCCATATTGGAGTCGAATGCAGCGCTCCTGGTGAGACCTTCAACTGCCTATAGTTAAATGCAACTAAAATAAAATCGTGAGGTGCCCATAAAAGAATTCAATGTTTCTTGAATGAACATTAATACCTCAAAATCACTTTTATTTGTATTCAATTTATTTTTATTCATATATATAACCAACCATGTAGTGAAAAATTGGAGTCCTTTGCATAGGTAATGCTCGAAGAAGGCATGGTCGGTATAAAATTTGGGTCAAAAGATGACATAAAAAACAAATGAAAGCTTGAGACGAGCATTTTTAAAAAAATCATGACATAATCCAGCTTATATGTCAAAACCAGGGTCAAAGGTCAAATTTGTAATTTTTTAAATAATTGTTAATTAAAAAATAAAAAACGTTTGCAAGTTTAAACGTACACTTTAAGGAAGATAAATGTATCTTTAAAAGAAATAAAATTACTCACTTAGCCTTTTTTGGTTTTGGTCAATTTCCTCAAAAAAGGGTCATTTGTAAAATTTTCGTCGATTTATTGGCACTAATTGAACTGTACAACTAAACGCTTTCAGTCCACATCGAGGCATGTGTAGATGGTCCAAATTTCAACTTGATCGGACTTTACGTTCGACCGCTATCACGAGACATAAAAAAAAAACAGAATGAGTGCCGTTAAAAGTCTAATGGAGACGCTCGCTTAACTAAACCTAGTTTGGCAATACTTATCTGTTGACCTCTGACAGCCATTTTGAATGAACACCGGCATACAAGCAGATGTGATAACAACAAGAACTATTCACTTAAACATATTTCATATTTGTAAGTAAGTACAAATAAATGCCTACCTTAATCTTAAATAAGTGTGTAAACCGAGCTCTCGGTTTGCACACGTTTTTACAACCTATTTAAGATTTAAGGTTAAACAAAAGCAAATCAGTCCAAAAGCATTGTAGCGTTCACACACTTTCATAAGTTTTATTATTTCACTGTTTTTTATTGCAACTCTAGCAACGTTAGCTGTTACTACCTAAAATTATTGGCCCAGCCAATGAGAGGCGATGTCTTATAAATCCGGCCAATGGTAGCGATCCTAAGTAAAACAGTTAGGAAAATAAAACAACAAAGCGAGTGAAGCGAGCGTTTCCATTTGACCTTTATGGCACTTCGTTCTGTGTTTTTTTTTTTGTTTTTTTTTTAATATGTCTGTCGGTAGCGGTCGAACAGAAAGTCCGATCAACTTGAAATTTGGACTATCCACAAGCCTCGATGTGGATTGAAGGTGTATAGTTTTAAGGCAAAATCGTTTGAAAAGTTACAAAGTTACACCATAGTTACTGCAAAACATTTGTCTGAAACAAAATGGCAGCCGAATGTGAGATAACCATATTTTTCTACAGATTTTCCAGTCACGAATATGGTAATTTAATGGCGATCTGATAAATATTGGCAAAGTTACACAAAAGTTACTCGAAAATATTTTTCTGAAACACAAAAACGGCAAAATGTGAGGTGACTGATAAGTATTGGCAACGTTACACAAAAGTTACTCGAAAATATTTTTCTTAAACGTAGTAAAACGCAAAATGTGAGGTGGCTACATTATAGTAAATTTTCATCCGGTCACGAATATACTAACTTAACGCGATCTGATGAGTATTAATAGAGGCAGAAATTATATTTCGATTGCTGTCAATGGGGATGGGCCAGTGGCGTAACTAGGAATTATTTCGGGGGGGGGGGAGGGGGGGGTTAATTAGGGAAAAGTGAAATGAGGGGATTGAAAGGGGTCTGGGGCAAAGCCCCAGCCGCCGGCGGCCATTTCGCCGAAGGCGTCATTAATTTCCACTTCTATAATTATTTCGTGCTTTTTAGACTCAAAGAATACTACTCGAACCACTACTCGTTTGTTTGTATTATATTGAAGTTACAGTGTTACAGTAAGTATTAATTATAGTTCTAAATAAGAATTGCATAGAAATTGTGTTTTTAATGTTTTATGGTTGTTCAATATAATCTCAACATAAAGTGAAACATTGTGGTCCAGGTCACATACATTTAAATTTTAAATCACAGACCGTGATATTGTAATAAATATTAGATTAATGCATTTTTATTTATAGGTACCCTCAGTTTTACTGGTTCGAGCGAAAGGTATATTAGTTGTAGATGAACACATAAACTAGGAAAACGCTCCGCGTTGCCAGATGAGCGATTTTTTTCAATGTATCAAATCAAATAAATCGTTTGCTTATCTTTTTAAAAAAAAAATACCTTTATAATAAACTTATGATTTTTTTACAAGATGGCGGATCAAGTTACATCCTTATTACTTAAGTATATTATTTCTTGATATGTTGCTAATAGATGCACGAAATATTATTCAAATCCGTTAAGAAGTTTTCTTTAAAGAAATTAAAACCTCCAAGTTGATGGATTTCCGCATAGTTTCATTCGACCGTGGTCTACTCAATAGGCTCTAATTCATAAACTTTTAAACCTATCAGTGTATGAAAAGTTCCATAAAGAAGATACAGACTATATCTAAAATGTAATATTAATTAATCATACAATAACCCGCTTTTAAATCATAATTAAAGCTTTTTAATTTTTCGACCAAGTTTGTTGTTAACATTTGCATGTTTGCCGTGAAGGTCATTAAATATAACACGTCATTGTAGCCATTCTATGAAAGCTATCAAAAATCCAAATACATAGTGAGAAAGGTCTGACTGCGTAAGCCATTTCGGTAGCATATTATGTGCATCTAACTTCAATGGTCCACAAATGCGAATCATATCGGTGGAACACTGTAAAAACGAAGAAAATTACTGCCGTAAATAAAAAATATTTGTTTATAACATGGCGGTTAAAGCTACAATTTTGAAACCGTTGTCGTGTGTTGGTATTATTGAAGTGGACTTACAAATAAAAAATTATTTATATCGGTGTGTAAGTTTTAATTTAATTAAATAAATAACAAAACATGTGTTTCAGTTGTTAATTTTTTGTAGGTTGGCATCTTACGTCATTGTAGCCATTCTATGACAGCTATTGAAATTCCAAATAATATTGCATAGGTATTGTTACGTACGCTATGTTTGGTGTATACTATGTGCATCTAACTGCAATAGTCCGCAAATGCGAATCATATCGGTTGGACACTGTAAAAATGAAGAAATTATAGTAGTAAATAAACAATATTTTTTTATAACATGGCGGATAAACTTACAATTTTGAAACTTTTGTCAAGTGTTGGTACCGTTAATGTTAATCTACATGTGAAACATTATTTAAATCCGTTGGTAAGTTTTTATTTAATTAAATAAATAAACAAATTTTATTTTCCAGTAATTAATTTTTTGTAGGTTGGCATCTTGACGAATTTTGCTTGTTATGTTAACAGCATCGAGTTAAGTGGTCACAAATGTTGACCGAAATTTACAGCCAAATACGTCAAGCCGTTTGACCTGTGCGCGACGAACAAAATTTAGCGCACATTCATACAGACATACACACACACACACAGACAAAGCGCCGATCGAGTTGTATGGAAAGATTCACTCCGCTTCGCTACGCTCATCTAACTAGGAAAACGCTCCGCGTTGACAGATGAGCGATTTTTTTCAATGTATCAAATCAAATAAATCATTTGCATACCATATTACTCTTTTAAAAAGTAAAAATACCTTTTTAATAAACATATAATTTTTTTACAAGATGGCGGATCAAGTTACAACCTTATAACTTAAGTATATTATTTCTTGATATGTTGCTAATAAATGCACAAAATATTATTTAAATCCGTCAAGAAGTTTTCTTTAAAGAAATTAAAACCTTCAAGTTGATGGATTTCCGCATAATGTCATTCGACCGTGGTCTACTCAATAGGCTCTAATTCCTAAACTATTAAACCTTCAAGTGTATGAATAGTTCTATAATGTAGATACAGACTATATCTAAAATGTAATATTGTTTAATCATACAATAACTCGCATTTAAACTATAATAATAGCTTTTTAAATTGTCGACCAACTTTGTTGTTATTTTCTGCATGTATGCCTTGAAAATCATAAAACATAACACGTCATTGTAGCCATTGTATGATAGCTATCAAAATTCCAAATACATAGTCAGACAGGTCTGACTGCGTTTGCCATTTCGGCAGCATACTTTGTGCATCTAACTTCAATGGTCCGCAAATGCGAATCATATCGGTGGAACACTGTAAAAATGAAGAAAATGTCTGCCGTAAATAAACAATATTTTTTTACAACATGGCGGTTAAAGCTACAATTTTGAAACTATTGCCGAGTGTTGATACTATTAGTGTGGACTTACATATACAAAAGTATTTATATCGGTTTGTTAGTTTTAATTTAATTAAATAAATAACAAAACATGTGTTTTAGTTGTTAATTTTTTGTAGGTTGGCATCTTACGTCATTGTAGCCATTCTATGACAGCTATCGATATTCCAAATAAAATTGAACATGTATAATTACGTACGCTATGTTTCGTGTAACATATGTAAATCTAACTGCAATAGTCTCCAAATGCGAATCATATCGGTGGAACACTGTAAAAATGAAGAAATTATTGTAGTAAATAAACAATATTTTTTTATAACATGGCGGATAAACTGACAATTTTGAAACTTTTGTCAATTGTTGGTATTGTTGATTTTAATCTACAAGTGAAACATCATTTAAATCCGTTTGTAAGTTTTCATTTAATTTAATAAATAAACAATTTTTGTTTTTCAGTAATTATTTTTTTGTAGGTTGGCATCTTGACGAATTTTGCTGGTTATGTTAACAGCATCGAGTTTAGTGGTCACAAATGTTGACAGAAAATTTCAGCCAAATACGTCAAGCCGTTTGACCTGTGCGCGACGAACAAAATTTAGCGCACATACAGACACACACACACACAGACAAAGCGCCGATCGAGTTGTATGGAGAGATTCACTCCGCTTCGCTGCGCTCATCTAATAATACTAGGAAAACGCTCCGCGTTGACAGATGAGCGATTTTTTTCAATGTATCAAATCAAATAAATCATTTGCATATCATATTACTCTTTAAAAAAAAAATACGTTTATCATAAACATATGATTTTTTTACAAGATGGCGGATCAAGTTACAAACTTATAACTTAAGTATATTGTTTTTTGATATGTTGCTAATAAATGCACGAAATATTGTTTAAATCCGTTAAGAAGTTTTCTTTTAAGAAATTAAAACCTTCAAGTTGATGGATTTCCGCATAATTTCATTCGACCGTGGTCTACTCAATAGGCTCTAATTCATAAACTATTAAACCTATCAGTGTATGGAAAGTTCCATAATGTAGATATAGACTATATCTAAAATGTCATATTAATAATTCATACAATAACCCGCTATTAAATCATAATAAAAGCTTTTTAATTTGTCGACCAAGTTCGTTGTTTACATTTGCATGTTTGCCGTGAAGGTCATAAAACATAACACGTCATTGTAGCCATTCTATGATAGCTATCAAAATTCCAAATACATAGTGAGAAAGGTCTGACTGCGTAAGCCATTTCGACAGCATACTATGTGCATCTAACTTTAACGGTCCGCAAATGCGAAGCATATCGATGGAACACTGTAAAAACGAAGAAAATTACTGCCGTAAATAAACAATATTTGTTTATAACATGGCGGTTAAAGCTACAATTTTGAAACTATTGTCAAGTGTTGGAACTATTAATGTGGACCTACATGTAAAAAATCATTAATATCCGTGTGTAAGTTTTAATTAAAATGAATAAATAACAAAACACGTGTTTCAGTTGTTAATTTTTTGTAGGTTGGCATCTAATGTCATTGTAGCCATTCTATGACAGCTATCGAAATTCTAAATAATAGTACAGAGGTATTGTTACGTACGCTATTTTTGGTGTATACTATGTGCATCTAATTGCAAAAGTCCGCAAATGCGAATCATATCGGCGGAACACTGTACAAATGAAGAAATTACTGCTGTAAATAAACAATATTTTTTTATAACATGGCGGATAAACGTACAATTTTGAAATTATTGTCAATTGTTGGTACTGTTTATATAAACCTACATGTCAAACATTATTTAAATCCGTTTGTAAGTTTTCATTTAATTAAATAAATAAACAAATTTTATTTTTCAGTAATTAATTTTTTGTAGGTTGGCATCTTGACGAATTTTGCTGGTTATGTTAACAGCATCGAGTTTAGTAGTCATGAACGTTGCCCGAAAATTTCAGCCAAATACGTAAAGCCGTTTGACCTGTGTGCGACGAACAAAATTTGGCGCACATACATACATACATACAGACATACATTCGTACACACAGACAAAGCGCCGATCGAGTTGTATGGAAAGATTCACTCCGCTTCGCTACGCTCATCTAATCATTTTGCATATCATATTACTCTTAAAAAAAAAACTTTATCATAAACATATGATTTTTTTACAAGATGGCGGATCAAGTTACAAACTTATAACTTGAGTATATTGTTTTTTGATATGTTGCTAATAAATGCACGAAATATTGTTAAAATCCGTTAAGAAGTTTTCTTTAGAGAAATTAAAACCTTCAAGAAGATGGATTTCCGCATAATTTCATTCGACCGTGGTCTACTCAATAGGTTCTAATTCATAAACTATTTAGCCTATCAGTGTATGGAAAGTTCCATAATGTAGGTACAGACTATATCTAAAATGTTATATTAATAATTCATACAATAACCCGCTTTTAAATCATAATAAAAGCTTTTTAATTTGTCGACCAAGTTCGTTGTTTACATGTGCATGTTTGCCGTGAAGGTCATAAAACATAACACGTCATTGTAGCCATTCTATGATAGCTATCAAAATTCCAAATACATAGTGAGAAAGGTCTGACTGCGTAAGCCATTTCGGCAGCATACTATGTGCATCTAACTTTAACGGTCCGCAAATGCGAAGCATATCGGTGGAACACTGTAAAAACGAAGAAAATTACTGCCGTAAATAAACAATATTTGTTTATAACATGGCGGTTAAAGCTACAATTTTGAAACTGTTGTCAAGTGTTGGTACTATTGATGTGGACCTACATATAAAACATCATTAATATCCGTGTGTAAGTTTTAATTAAAATAAATAAATAACAAAACACGTGTTTCAGTTGTTAATTTTTTGTAAGTTGGCATCTAATGTCATTGTAGCCATTCTATGACAGCTATCGAAATTCCAAATGATAGTGCAGAGGTATTGTTACGTACGCTATTTTTGGTGTATACTATGTGCATCTAATTGCAAAAGTCCGCAAATGCGAATCATATCGGCGGAACACTGTGAAAATGAAGAAATTATTGTTGTAAATAACCAATATTTTTTTATAACATGGCGGATAAACGTACAATTTTGAAATTATTGTCAATTGCTGGTACGGTTTATATAAACCTACATGAGAAACATTATTTAAATCCGTTAGTAAGTTTTCATTTAATTAAATAAATAAACAAATTTTATTTTTCAGTAATTAATTTTTTGTAGGTTGGCATCTTGACGAATTTTGCTGGTTATGTTAACAGCATCGAGTTTAGTGGTCACAAATGTTGACCGAAATTTTAAGCCAAATACGTCAAGCCGTTTGACCTGTGCGCGACGAACAAAATTTAGCGCACATACACACACACACACACACACACACACAGACAAAGCGCCGATCGAGTTGTATGGAGAGATTCACTCCGCTTCGCTACGCTCATCTAATAATTGAATTATTGAAAGAAATTATATATCTTACCTATTAGTGAAGTGGTATGACTAGGAAAACGCTCCGCGTTGACAGATGAGCGATTTTTTTAATGTATCAAATCAAATAAATCATTTGCATATCATATTACTCTTTAAAAAAAAAAAATACCTCTATAATAAACATACGATTTTTTTACAAGATGGCGGATCAAGCTACAACCTTATAACTTATGTATATTATTTCTTGATATGTTGCTAATAAATGCGAGAAATATTATTTAAATCCGTTAAGAAGTTTTCTTTAAAGAAATTAAAACCTTCAAGTTGATGGATTTCCGCATAATTTCATTCGACCGTGGTCTACTCAATAGGCTCTAATTCATAAACTATTAAACCTATCAGTGTATGGAAAGTTCCATAATGTAGATACAGACTATATCTAAAATGAAATATTGTTTAATTATACAATAACTTGCATTTTAACTATACTTATAGCTTTTTAAATTGTCGACCAAGATTTTGTTATTTTCTGCATGTTTGCCGTGAAAGTCATAAAACATAACACGTCATTGTAGCCATTCTATGACAGCTATCAAAATTCCAAATACATAGTGAGAAAGGTCTGACTGCGTAAGCCATTTCGGCAGCATACTATGTGCATCTAACTTCAATGGTCCGCAAATGCGAATCATATCGGTGGAACACTGTAAAAATGAAGAAAATGTCTGCCGTAAATAAACAATATTTTTTTATAACGTGGCCGTTACAGCTAAAATTTTGAAACTATTGTCGAGTGTTAGTATCATTGATGTGAACCCACAAGCAAAAAATTATTTTTATCCGTGTGCAAATGGTTATTTAATTCAATAAATTAAAAAACATGTTATTCAGTTATTAATTTTTTGGAGGTTGGCATCTTACGTCATTGTACCCATTCTATGACAGCTATCGAGATTCCAAATAAAAATGAACATTTATAATTACGTACGCTATGTTTGGTGTAACATATGTACATCTAACTGCAATAGTCTCCAAATGCGAATCATATCGGCGGAACACTGTAAAAATGAAGAGATTATTGTAGTAAATAAACAATATTTTTTTATAACATGGCGGATAAACTTTCAATTTTGAAACTTTTGTCAAGTGTTGGTATTGTTGATGTTAATCTACAAATAAAAAATCATTTAAATCCGTTGGTAAGTTTTCATTCAATTAAATAAATAAACAATTTTTGTTTTTCAGTAATTAATTTTTTGTAGGTTGGCATCTTGACGAATTTTGCTGGTTATGTTAACAGCATCGAGTTTAGTATTCACGGGTGTTGACCGACAATTTCAGCCAAATCCGTCAAGCCGTTTGACCTGTGCGCGACGAACAAAATTTGGCGAACACACACACATACACACACACACACAGACAAAGCGCCGATCGAGTTGTATGGAAAGATTCACTCCGCTTCGCTACGCTCATCTAATAAATACTAGGAAAACGCTCCGCGTTGACAGATGAGCGATTTCTTGAATGTATCAAATCAAATCAATCATTTGCACATCATATTACTCTTTCAAAAATAAAAATAGCTTTATTATAAACATATGATTTTTTTACTAGGAAAACGCTCCGCGTTGACAGATGAGCGATTTTTTTCAATGTATCAAATCAAATAAATCATTTGCATATCATATTACTCTTAAAAATAAAAAAAATACCTTTTTAATAAGCATATGATTTTTTTACAAGACGGCGGATCAAGTTACAACCTTATTACTTGAGTATATTATTTCTTGATATGTTGCTAATAAATGCACGAAATATAATTTAAATCCGTTAAGAAGTTTTCTATAAAAAAATTAAAACCTTCAAGTTGATGGATTTCCGCATAATTTCATTCGACCGTGGTCTACTCAATAGGCTCTAATTCATAAACTATTAAACCTATCAGTGTATGGAAAATTCCATAATGTAGATACAGACTATATCTAAAATGTTATATTAATTAATCATACAATTACCCGCTTTTAATCATAATAAAAGATTTTCGATTTGTCGACCAAGTTTGTTCTTATTTTCTGCATGTTTGCCGTGAAAGTCATAAAACATAACACGTCATTGTAGCCATCCTATGATAGCTACCAAAATTCCAAATACATAGTGAGAAAGATCTGACTGCGGTTGCCATTTCGGCAGCATACTATGTGCATCTAACTTCAATGGTCCGCAAATGCGAATCATATCGGTGGAACACTGTAAAAATGAAGAAATACAAAGCCGTAAATAAACAATATTTGTTTATAACATGGCGGTTGAAGATACAATTTTGAAACTGTTGTCATGTGTTGGTACTATTGATGTGGACCTACATGTAAAAAATCATTAATAGCCGTTTGTAAGTTTTTATTAGATTAAATTAATAAAAAAACATGTGTTTCAGTTGTTAATTTTTTGTAGGTTGGCATCTTACGTCATTACAGCCTTTTTATGACAGCTATCGAGATTCCAAATAATAATGAGAAAGGTATGATTTCGTACGTTTTTTTGTGTTTACTATGTGCATCTAACTGCAAAGATCCGCAAATGCGAATGATATCGGTGGAACACTGTAAAAATGAAAAAAATATTACCGTAAAGAAACAATATTTTTTTATAACATGGCGGATGAATTTACAATTTTCAAACTAATATCGAGTGTTGGTATTATCGATGTGAACCTACAAGTCAAACATTATTTAAATCCGTGCGTAAGTTTAGATTTAATAAAATAAATAAACAAATTTTGTTTTTTGGTAATTAATTTTTTGTAGGTTGGCATCTTGACGAATTTTGCTGGTTATGTAAACAGCATCGAGTTTAGTAGTCACGAACGTTGCCCGAAAATTTCAGCCAAATACGTCAAGCCGTTTGACCTGTGCGCGACGAACAAAATTTAGCGCACAGACATACAGACATACAGACATACATACATACACACAGACAAAGCGCCGATCGAGTTGTATGGAAAGATTCACTTCGCTTCGCTACGCTCATCTAATAATGAAAATGTTATTTGTTGCGATTGTTTTATATTGAAGTAGATTAAGGATCTTACAATATACTATAGTAAATAAATGTAGTATTAAGTAAAATCATTCTCGATGTAGTTTCGGGGGGGGGTTTAGACCCCCTAACCCCCCCCCCCCCTTAGTTACGCCACTGGCCGATGGGCTGTTGTTTCTAGGCGCCAAGGCCGCTGGGTGGACTCATGGGAGGGACTACTCCTGAGCAGTGGCGTAACGCAAATTGCGCGGCCCCCCCCCCGCAAGAATCGTTTCGGGCCCCCTATATGGGGTTAATTAAGAGCCAAATCTATTACATAACGAAATAGATTTTAACTTGATACCCCCACACAATAATCTCAAAATTAGCTAATTTAAAGTAAAATACTTAATTACATGCAGTAATATCACAAGAAGCGGTCTCGGCGACGAGCATTGTTGCGAGCAAAGCTATCAATTACGGCGTCCATTTTCAACTGCTTGGCCTGCTCACAGTTCACACCCTATGCTGAGTATACTGAGAGAGCTTTTAGACTGTCTTGAGGCACTCTGCACTGCTGCTCCTCAAATATTTTTTTTTTTAATTATTGTAAAATATAAAAATGACTTCGAATAAGAAATAACATGAGGACTAGTGGCGTATCGAGGAATTCACAAGGGGGGGGAGAGGGTTGAACATCCTAAGCATGTAAGGGGTCTGGGGCGAAAGTCCCAGCCGGGAGGAGGTCAGTGCGCCGAAGGCGAATTTTTTTTCTTCATATTATATATGACGTTTTACACGCCTGTAAACACGTTTCTAAATCGGACAATGATACAAGAGGGATACAAGGGCCCGTGGTAATATTTGGCCTAGGGAATAAGAAGATTTATATATTTAGGATTCAATATAGTTTTTTATAGGCAGTAGTGCCGATCGAAAGACGAGAAAAGAGGAACCCACCTCCATCCATATAAGCCTTTTTAAATATATTTCTTCAAAATTGTCCCATTCCTCCAACTTCCTTCCCCGTATGGCCCCGGAGAAGAATAGGTCCCTATTGACAACATTTAAAATTTGATGACGAAAAAACAAGATCTTTACTTCTGGCGAGCCGGGCCCCCCTACACAGCCGGCCCCCCCCGCTTCGCGGGGGGGGGGGGGGGGGGGTCTCCTTTACGCCACTGCTCCTGAGTCATGTTATGATTTGCGCATCACGGAGGAGTGAGGGCGACTGCAGTCTGTCTACAGCTGTGGTCAGCTAGCTGTAACGGCAGGGTACAAAATGACAACGAAAAATCATAGCAACGCGCACTGCACGACGTCCAACAATTTTGGGAAGTATAATAGCTATTAGTGGGGCTGCTTAGATGAGCATTTGAATAGAATTGTGCACTTTTTGCGAAAAGCATGAAATTTACAGTATAGTTAGTTAATACCTTAAGGATCAAATTCAGATGTGGAGGGAAATCAGATTTGACCTCTGGAGATGGTGGGAGGTCAAATAAAAAATGACCGCCACTCCTTTAGGAATTTGACAAACATACTGAAATAAGGTAACAAATAATGTAGAAGCTTAGTAGGCTTTGAGGATGTCTTTATAAATAATATGGGTATGCAGAGAAGTCAGATGTGACCTCCGAGGACGGTAGGAGGTCAAATCCAAGATGGCCGCCACTAAATTGGTAATTTGATAAACACGCTGGAATATAGTTTCAAATAGTGTAAGATGGCTTTGAGGATGTCTTTTATAAATAATATGGGTATGCAGAGAAGTCAGACATTACCTCCGAGGACGGTAGGAGGTCAAATCCAAGATGGCCGCCACTAAATTAGTAATTTGATAAACACGCTGGAATATATAGTTTCAAATAGTGTAAGATGGCTTTGAGGATGTCTTTTATAAATAATATGGGTATGCAGAGAAGTCAGATGTGACCTCCGAGGACGGTAGGAGGTCAAATCCAAGATGGCCGCCACGAAATTGGTAATTTGATAAACACGCTGGAATATAGTTTCAAATAGTGTAAGATGGCTTTGAGGATGTCTTTTATAAATAATATGGGTAAGCAGAGAAGTCAGATGTGACCTCCGAGGACGGTAGGGCCGTAGGAGGTCAAATCCAAGATGGCCGCCACTACATTGGTAATTTGATAAACACGTTGGTATATATGAAAATCCAGAAATTAAAAACCAACCCCGACTGGGAATCGAACCCAGGTCTCCCACTTGCCGGGTGGGCGCCATAACCCCTAGACCACCGGGACCGGTAATTCAATGACTGGATGTAGTGCATTAAGATAGTATGTGGCGGTGGAACAACACTGCAACGCTATGGTTGCACTTGAGTTGACCAGCCACACATATATTATTTAATGCGTAGCGTGACGTAAGCTTGATCGAGATATCTATATGGATATTTTTTCAAGAACACTTCTTGTCGGTCTAGGGGTTATGGCGCCCACCCGGCAAGTGGGAGACCTGGGTTCGATTCCCAGTCGGGGTTGGTTTTTAATTTCTGGATTTTCACATAACAACTACGACAAGAAGTGTTCTTGAAAAAATATCCATATAGATATCTCGATCAAGCTTACGTCACGCTACGCATTAAATAATATATGTGTGGCTGGTCAACTCAAGTGCAACCATAGCGTTGCAGTGTTGTTCCACCGCCACATACTATCTTAATGCACTACATCCAGTCATTGAATTACCGGTCCCGGTGGTCTAGGGGTTATGGCGCCCACCCGGCAAGTGGGAGACCTGGGTTCGATTCCCAGTCGGGGTTGGTTTTTAATTTCTGGATTTTCACATAACAACTACGACAAGAAGTGTTCTTGAAAAAATATCCATATAGATATCTCGATCAAGCTTACGTCACGCTACGCATTAAATAATATATGTGTGGCTGGTCAACTCAAGTGCAACCATAGCGTTGCAGTGTTGTTCCACCGCCACATACTATCTTAATGCACTACATCCAGTCATTGAATTACCGGTCCCGGTGGTCTAGGGGTTATGGCGCCCACCCGGCAAGTGGGAGACCTGGGTTCGATTCCCAGTCGGGGTTGGTTTTTAATTTCTGGATTTTCACATAACAACTACGACAAGAAGTGTTCTTGAAAAAATATCCATATAGATATCTCGATCAAGCTTACGTCACGCTACGCATTAAATAATATATGTGTGGCTGGTCAACTCAAGTGCAACCATAGCGTTGCAGTGTTGTTCCACCGCCACATACTATCTTAATGCACTACATCCAGTCATTGAATTACCGGTCCCGGTGGTCTAGGGGTTATGGCGCCCACCCGGCAAGTGGGAGACCTGGGTTCGATTCCCAGTCGGGGTTGGTTTTTAATTTCTGGATTTTCACATAACAACTACGACAAGAAGTGTTCTTGAAAAAATATCCATATACGTTGGTATATAGTTTCAAATAGTGTTGAATGGTTTTGAGGATGTCTTTTATAAATAACATGTGTATGCAGAGAAGTCAGATGTGACCTCCGAGGACGGTGGGAGGTAAAATCCAAGATGGCCGCCACTAAATTGGTAATTTGATAAACACGTTGGAATATAGTTTCAAATAGTGTTGAATGGTCTTGAGGATGTCTTTTATAAATAACATGTGTATGCAGTAAGTCAGATGTGACCTCTAAGGACGGTGGGAGGTCAAATCCAAGATGGCCGCCACTTAATTCTTATTTTGATGAATACGCTGAAATATAGTTTTTAATGTGTTGAATGGTTTTGAGGGTGTTTTTTATAAATAATATCGGTATGCAGAAAAGTCAGATTTGACCTCCGAAAAAGGTCAAATCCAAGATGGCCGCCACTAATTTGATAAACGCACTGTAATATTGTTTCAAACAGTGTCGAATGGCATTGATGATGTCTTTTATAAATAATATGGTGAATCCCCAATGGTGATTCTTCCAAGTCAATGATACGTCTGCCATCTAGCTAGACAATTTACCACCAGCTTCCCTCATGAAGAAGGATTTTAGTTTGCCAGTGGTGCAAGGGCCAGAATTAGATCTTGTGAATTTGTATTTTCTGCAGTTGCAACAGAAAACGAGTTAGCATGGCTCAACAAAGTAAAAAATGCTGTTAAAACGTCAACAATGGATGGTTGGATATCGTGATCTGCCTATCACGCTGTCTTGCACCAATCTGGCAACTCCTCCAGTAATCAACGCAATATTGTCTCTCTTTGTAGACAACGCGCACTCAGTGGCAATGATAAGGCACTTCATGGACATCGTCAAGAGAGCTGTTCAACACTTGAACCCAGGTCAAATTCCAGTCCTGGCTGCTGACCATTGACCAACCTCTTTTTGCTCTTGCTAAAGAAATCCAGTGGACTTGGCCTGTGGCCAGCTACTTACGGAGAAGATCATTTTGTCAACATGTTTGGTGGTTTACCCATAGAGATGGTAATACTGTATTAAAAGTACTGGGCGACTAGCTAAAAGACAGTGGCTGGACGAACGCCCCGGTACAAGCTGACATTGCCAGTTCGGGAACAGCAGATTCCTTTATAAATGTCAATCACATTACCAAGACCCGTCATTGCACATCAGGTAACAGCGCTGCCTCCATACGCTTCCCCACAAAGCTTACACGGATGACTGTTCATGCCATGCAACCAGCCCACCCTCCGTATGATGAGTGGTGCACTGGTGCCAAACACGAGCAGAGACCAGTGTACACTTTGAATATTGGCTAGAGACTCTGTCTTTAGAGCTTATCTTGCTGTGGTACATCAGTTCACTTCGCGAAGGTAACTTCCCTCTGTATGGGGAATCACTGACACAGATTATGCCCTAGCTTTTTGCCTTGGATCATACTCAATACTCGAGATGGCTTGCCGTACACATCCGTGATATGATGACTCTCGCTGTGAACCAACCACTTTTACCCTCACTTTTACTGGTGCGAGCGAAAAGGTATATTATTATAGTTTTAGATGAACACATAAATAAAATTGAAGCACAGATAACAAATTAACTACTTAGTTAATTTGTTATCTGTGATTGAAGTATTGAAAAAAATTATATATATTTTTTTTTTATATCTGCTCCCTGTGTCCAACAATGAAGTCGGGTAGGGGATAGGAAATTAATCCCATCATATTCTGGCCCCTAGGTACCCGGTACATTGAAGCCGGCTGGCCATGCCTGACGCTTCCCTCATGTTAACTTCTTCTGGCTCCTCCTCTTCACTTTCTCCTTCCTCTGCTCTTTCTACAAATTCTGTCCATACTTTTCTATCTTCCCACCATCGTTCCTGATTGACCTCTTCCCAAGTTGCATTTCTTCTTTCCACGTCCATTGCTATCACTTCTTCCTACCTCAGTCTTGGTCTTCCACTCTTTCTTTTCTTATTCCCTGCTTCTTTCTCAAACTCAATTTTCGGGATCCTGTCTTCCTGCATTCTTTTCATGTGGCCAAACCACCGCAATCTTTGATTTCCCAGCTTTCGTGCCCAGCAAATTATATATCTTATCAAAATAAAGTGATATGATAAATGTAATGAAAACGGTATTTGTTGCGATTGTTATACACTGAAGTGGTTTAAGGATCTTGCAATATAGTAGTATTAAGTAAAATCATTCTCGATGTAGTTTCGGGGGGGGGGGGGTTAAACCCCCTAAACCAAACCCCCTAAACCCCCCCTTAGTTACGCCACTGAGTGTACAGGCTAGGGCTAGTATTCCAACACGGGAATTGAATGCAGAATGCGTTTTCTCGAGCCTCGCATCCTATTGGTCGCAGTAAACTACTCTAGCCAATCAGAGCGTAACTGTAATTCCAGCCAACAGCCGATATATTCTACCAGTTTGTTTACATTTCTCACGCTAGGTAGCAGCACACGGTAAACTTCTCGTTCAGACTTTGTTATCGGTAGAACAGGGTTCTTCTTCATCGGCAAAAGAAGCAGACGGCACTTGACCACAACGTGAACGATTACAGGAAATCCTATTGGCCGCAGTAAATTACTCTAGCCTAGCCAATCAGAGCGTAGCTGCCATACCAGGCAACAGCCGATGTATTCTACCAGTTTGTTTACATTTCTCACGCTAGGTAGCAGCACACGGTAAACTTCTCGTTCAGACTTTATATCGGTAGAACAGGGTTCGTCTTCATCGGCAAAAGAAGCAGACGGCACTTGACCACAACGTGAACGATTACAGGAAATCCTACTGGCCGCAGTAAATTACTCTAGCCTAGCCAATCAGAGCGTAACTGCCATACCAGGCAACAGCCGATGTATTCTACCAGTTTGTTTACATTTCTCACGCTAGGTAGCGGCACACGGTAAACTTCTCGTTCAGACTTTATATCGGTAGAACAGGGTTCTTCTTCATCGGCAAAAGAAGCAGACGGCACTTGACCACAACGTGAACGATTACAGGAAATCGTGGGCGTACAGCACAAAGTCACTAACTCAATTTTCGTAGTTCTAATCAAAATGGCTTTCAAGTAAAATTGAAGTATAAACTAGTAAACAAGCAATTAATTGCTAGAATACCACGTATGTCCGCCTCCGACTAAGCCATGTAGGCCTAGCAGCATTTCGATGAGTGTCAATGCACCTATTATTCTGGTGCATTCTCTCAGTTCTCATATTATATTACTTTTCAAATGTGGAAGTGATCCCCCCCCCCCCCCCCCCCCTGGCGAAATCAATTATTTGTCTGATTCCCGACCTGCTTTTTAGTGCCAGTCCACCCCTGGATACTGGATAGACATATTTTAATAAAGTTTTGTCCGGTAACGAATATGAATTAATTTTATTGCGTATTACAATATTGAAAATACAATCGTTTGTATTTTCAAACCGGAAAATTGTGTTTTAAGAAAATTTACCAAATAGGATGTGTCTTTTATCTTGCATATCCATAAGCTTCTGTTACATGTATGTAAAATTCGTCTCAAACCTCGTATAAATATGAGAGAAAACCGAAGAGAAAACATATTTTTATGCATATTTTGTAATTTTTTATCTCCAAATTTAATGATGAAATTGAAAAAGTGCACTCTTAGAACACACGATACAAGTGTGCTTAATGTACCTGTTTTTTTTTTTTTTAATCCAACAGTACACAGATTAGAGCATGTTACGATTGAAGAGCTGTGTAACATCATTGACAGTGAAAAGCCTGCAAATTAGAAGTTTGTGTACTTGAGTAGGGCTTACGTAGTTAGTTTGTTCCAAAGGAATGGACAATTGAGTAGCTGATGTGCTTGGCATAGGGACTGTACCAAAAATATCAAAACTGGTGCGTGTATAACCAATAACCATACAATCTACGAGGTAAAACAGAAGGCTTTGTCGACACCTTTTAGTGCAGTCGATGCATACCCAACAAATCACTCGACCTCGACCCAAGACTACCTTACAGACAGATGCTTTTGCCACAGGCGTATCATTAAGGTGCGTTTCCACTAGGGGGATAAATCCCCGGGACTTTATCCCCCGATAAAATCCGGCGGATATTTTTATCTCCCCGGTCACATTTTTCTCCCCGAACCGTGTGCTGATATTATCCCCCGTGTCCCCCGCGATCCGTGGCAAGTGGAAGATATTTTGATGTCCGAGGGATATTTCCTATTGCGCATGCACAAACTTATGCATCCCCACCCCTGAATGACATACCACGGCCAAATAACGTAGCGTGACGGCTAATTTGTCAGCGGGTGAAACAGCATCTCTGAATTTGGGCCCATATTCAACAAGTTTTCTAAATCAGCTGGAGTCATATGACAGACATTTTTAAACCCAGCTCTATCTTATCCTTAAATCATTCATTCATTATAGAACCAAGTGCACCATGAGAATCTCGCTTTTTCATAAATGTTCTTATCCACCATCTTGGACGTTTTTTTGTTTTTCTTGAAGCGAATCGTTAATTAATGTATAGGATGCACTTCTACCCAATAAAGTCAACGCAACAGTCAACGTAACCTCCATCTTCGAAGACAAACGTGACACTGTTGCTGTAAATTGTCTGCCTACAAGTGGAAACGCAAATGTTCCCCCACTTTATTCTGAGATTAAATCCCTGGGATATTATCCGCGGGACTATATCCCCCGAGATAAAGTCCCGCGGATTTATCCCCCTAGTGGAAACGCACCTTTATAGGGCTAATAGTCCAGTAGTATTCCAATTTCCAACACGGGAATTTGAATGCAGAATACGTTTTCTCGAGCCTCGCATCCTATTGGCCGCAGTAAACTACTCTAGCCAATCAGAGCGTAACTGTCATTCCAGCCAACAGCCGATATATTTTACCAGTTTGTTTTTAATTTTTACGCTAGGTAGCAGCACGCGGTAAACTTCTCGTTCAGACTTCATGTAATGTAGACTAGTACCATTGCACTGAAACTCAATGGTAGTACCTTTGCTTTTCCTTAGGTAATCTTTAAAAAACAGTAAACACAATCAACTTAGAACGGTAGGAGACGGCAAGGCTAGAATTCTTTTCAGCGTTTTCTTTGATTGTGAACGTTGTTGTGAGTAGTCTGTATATCTTTGGTTCTCTTTCTTCTGGATAGAGCGCAGAAAAATCGCTAAAAACAGCTCCCAATTTTTCGATCTATCGACTTATATATCGCGGGAAAAGGAATATTTTGACCTGTGATTTTGACCGTATTTTGACAACCCTTCACAATTCACGATGCTTCACTAACTTGAGATTGACAATCTACCAGAGGTAATACGAATTAGAAATAATTTGCGAATTGACTATTGCTACTGGCCACGTACCAATATTCAGCTGCTGGCTTCGCTACTGTCCCGAAATCCATCTGTTTTTTCGCACCGAGGTCTGAGATGCCGCTGAATAGGCCTATTGGCACGTGCCTATTGTTTGCCTGTTATATAAGTATCAATCTACTCCAAAACACAATCTGCATCTGTTTTGAACTATCTGGCATAAATTTATAGCATTAATGTAAGTCATAGGTCTAGGCCTAGCCTAGGGGCTAGGGCCTACATTAGGCTATGGCCTAGGCCTAGACCTATTGGAATAAAGAAAACAGGTTATAATGGCCCGAGATAAGTCGTAGGCTTAGTATATTTGGTAACTTATATTTGGGTATGTTGGCATTAGGGAGAGCTGAACCCTCTTGAGCTCTCTCTTGAGTTGTCGTGAAAGTTCTAGACCTTAGGCCTTTCCTATGGTCTAATGTAATTACAGCAATGAAGGTGTAGGCCTAGGCTCTAGCGTAGGGCTAGGCCTACCCTCTCTTACCCTATATACCTAAAGAAGCTATGCGCTAGGCTACGAAAGGCCTACCCCCTAGCCTAGGCCTAGGCGTACACGTGCCCATCTAAATGTAGGCCTAACATACCACCAAATCTTGACTAGGCCTATCCTACGGATAGGCTATCACTCACGCCAAGGCACTTTGGCTGCAGCAGCTTTCATTCTATTCGGTTGTGATCCGCTCCGTATATCACATCAATCTGAAGTGCTCTCAGCGATAGCCGGTTTTGGAATGTAGGCCCATCTAATTAAATTAAGGGAAATGCCTTTCTTAACACACATAAATAGAAATCATAAATTGAAATTGACACTTGTGCTTCCCAAGGAAATACAAATACCTATGACAAATACAACAATCCACCGCCGACTATGAATTCACATTGTTGACGTACTTTTGTAATACGTCGTAATACGTGCAGCGATGTGCTGCAAGCATATTGCAGAGCCGCTTTGACATGTAGGCCTAGATATCACGGAAATCAAAGTGAATTATATCCTCCAACTCTCTTGCCCAAGCGTATTGGAGCGGAGCTGTTTACACACTGCAACTGATTGGAACCAAGGCTTTTCATCCAATGCGCATTAAACATGCGTGATATACGTAGTCGAAGTGTTATAATGAGGACAGAGAAGGAGGCAGCCTTATATTGGATAGCAAGAAAGACGAATGGCTAAAGCGGCCAACTCTGCACAGGAAAAAAAAATGAAATATTAGATCAGTAGGCCTATACAATACAATACAATATATATATATATATATATATATATATATATATATATATATATATAACTTTATTTTGTTGTAAATTGCAACACAGTACAAAGTACAAAACAAAAATGATGGTTAACTTATAATAATCGTTCTTCCACCTAACCAGTGCACGTGCAAGAATGGTGAAAAACATTGCATACAAAAGTCATGTAGCCTACTGCCTAATAGGCCCTTATTACATATTTTAGAATGAGTTTGTATTGTGTTATCGGGTCAAATGTTCCTCAATATTATAAAATAATAATCAAACTTCATTTGCTAAACTATTTACACAGTAGAATCGAGCTTGCATAATCCAAAACGTTGCTAAAAAAAAGAGGTCTCTTTGTGTAGGGGGAAAAGAGGGCATGTTTAAACTGTATAAACAAGCCAATTATTTGGATTTGAATGGTGCGAAAATTCTGCAGAAAATCTGAAGTGTTGCTTGTACTACACAGTGCTGGGGCAGTTCTTTTTTAAAATTAACTTTCTAAAAGTTCAGTTCACAATTCAAATAATGAACTTTTAAAAAGTTCAAGTTCTCTTAAAACTTAAGATTTTGAAAAGTTCAAGTTTGTCTAAAATATTAACTAAGTTCTTTTAAAAGTTAATTTGTAAAAACAAATTTTATTAAAGGTTGGCATAAAATGAAGTAAAACATACATGAAGAAGTTGCATTCTGGCATTAGATGTCTGGCATAGTAACTAATTATTAATGTAGGCTTACAACTGTGAAAAAAGCTTTTAAAAACATTTCAAGTGAGGATAATTTGATTGTATTCTGTTTGATTGCCATCGCACACCCGTTAGAACAGAACTTCAAAGCACATGCAACACTATAGATTTCGTTCAACTGTGTGAAGTGTGAACATAGTTTTCCGCTCCCCCGCCTCCTCCGCGCCAACCCCATTCAACCCAGTACAAATAGCCTTGAGCGTGATGACCTTTCATATCTCGTGTCCAATCAATGAGCAGTGCACCGACCCTGAGACTTTTGTGGAAGGGGTTGGCAAGCGACTTGATCATCGCCATCGGAGACTCCCGGAAATGAACGAAGTAACTTAGACTTCGATTTGTTATTGTTTTAAAGCGTCGACCGCTGCTCGATCCACGGAAAGAACTTTCAAATGAACTTTCTAAAACTGAAAACTTCGTTCAAGGAAAGAACTTTTAAAAGTTCAAGTTCATTCATTTAAAAAAGAGCAAGTTCCCTGAATTAAGTTCTCAAAAAAAAAGAACGCGTTCTTTTTAAAAGTTCCTTTCCCAACACTGGTTCTACATTTCCTCTGCCTTCAAAAAATTCAGCTGATTCCAGTAACTCCTCTACATTATCAGCCATTTTGTCTTTTTGGCTTCAAAAGTAAGAATTTCAACCATTGCTGTATTATGAATAATATCTTAAACAGTTGAGCATTCAGGTTAAAACCTAACAAAATAAGTACTTTGACCAGTGGCGTAACTCAAATTGCTCGGGCCCCCCCGCAAGAATTGTTTCGATGGGGTTAATTAGGAGTCAAATTAATTACATAATGAAATAAACTTTTCCTTAAGATCTAATATCCCCACACAGTCATCATAAAATTAGATAACAACATAGGCGCCGACTTGTTAACATTTCAGGGGGGGCTCAAAAAAATGACTCGCATAAACACTGGAGACACAGTAGTTACGAAGTGCAGATAGCCGAGGTTGATTAGGCGTTGGTCTATAATAAACCGCGGTCTCTGCGTTCCAGGTTCGAATCCTGGCTTGGGATGTCATGTGGCGTTTTCTCATCTTCATAATCACCCAGTCATCGTCTCGATTAACCTCGTTGAAAAAATGTGGGATGTTAAAACCCAAATACCATCATCACGAAGTTTGGATGATTCTATAGAGGTGCTCCGTGCTATAGTTCAGAGAAATATCAAAATCTAAAATCGTTTAAACTCCTCCATCGATTTTTGAAGTTGCAAATTGTTTCATCTTGGCAGTATGATAGATTACTTTTCCTGGAACCCATTTCGAAAACTGGAGAATTTTGATCCCAAACTTGAATACTTATACGTATGTCGTTCGGTTATCATGAGCGTCACTGCCATCGTCAAGTCAACGTGGTATTTTCCTTTCTCTGAAAAAAATTTGGTTCTACTAAATCAAGCTTGTGAGCTCGACTGTGATTTTTCTTAAATCGCTAAATATCCGTCATGACGTATAGGCTACTATTACCTCGATTGCCGTTGTAATAGGAAAGTTCACGCATTTTTTTTATTTGCTTACTGGTAACCTCAAGTTAAAATAAACGGGAACTAATTGGTTTCGGCTCGAAAGGTGCATTAACATCGCTTTAACAGCAAGTCAAAGATACTGCTGTCAAAACACGCTCAGAAACGGACCTGCGCCATCTTGCTCGTGATTTCAAGGTTCAGACGTCATATGTCAGTAAACAATAATTTTATATCATACAAATAGTACTGAAATTCCACCCTTTAGTAGATTATTGCTCTCATAAGACTCTAACTGAACCAATGTTTATTTATAGTTAGTCAATGAACACTTCTCAACATTAATTAACAACAATATGTTAAATAATTGCAATAATTTAAACACGTTTTGGTAAATACTGTATCAAAATGTATTTTCTGAAGAAAACAGTGGTATAAAAGACATTGTTGTAAAGTCACTGCATCCTAGATATTGTAAAATATCCAACTTAATATCGTTGATATTATTAAGAATACTTCAAGGAGGCAGTTGTTTACATGACATATGACGTCAAGAGCCGTTTTTCAATTACGGAACAAGAAGTTCCAAATTTCAAACTTAAAATGCTAATAGAATTGAAAATATACGCTTCTCAGATATAAAAATTATACCGCCCGTATTTTTAGATAATGATCTTCCATTTTTAGGTGCTTTGAGGAATATTTATTTTTGATGAGACTTCCCTATTGTGTCGATCGTAGATTGTGCCATTTAAAAATAGAGGTAAGTGCTTTGCAATTTTCGAATTTCACTGATTATCAACGACGTGATGATAATGATGATGATTTGTGGTGTTTAACAACGTACTCGACAGCTTAGGTCATATGACGTCTTCCGAATCAGGTCCATCTATTTCACGGTAGTCGTCATAAGGGGAGTCCAGCAAGGGAGGGCAGGGCCATGCGGGAGGAGAAATCTTCAGTGGGACAGTGGGGGGGAAGGGACAGGGTCTCCTTTCGTCGCCTCTTACGACTAGCAAAGTCACTCTGGGCCTATTCTACCCCAAGCTCCGCCGGGCTGGGTTTGACCGCGCCCAATCGGCTGGGGGTCAACCCGGGCCCAGACGGGTCTCCTTTTGTCGCCTCTTACGACTGGCAGAGTCACCCTAGGTCTTTTCTTTCCCGGGCACACATGGGGCATCAACGACGTGAAATAATTCGTTTCAAACCGGAAAAATGTTGACAGAAATCCATGGGTTTTTCCAGTTCCGTCGCCCTGGCCTGTCAAGTAAACGTCTTGCAAAAAAGTTATAATCGTTTGATAATAAGACTCGATTTGGTACGAAACACCATCACCGTGTTAGGCAAAAAACCACAATGGCTTGTGAATCGTCATCTTGAAATTAGGCTACTTGAAGATTGCTAATCTTTTTAGCGAGTTTCGAACGAAAGTTATAAGTTCGGGCATCAACATGAGAAAGTCTCGTATTTTTTCTATGCGTTGCATTGAATCTCAGGGGGGGCTCCGCCCCCCCTGACATTTTTCAGGGGGGGCGCTAGACCCCAAGCCCCCCCGTAGTCGGCGCCTATGGATAACAATGTAAAGTACCTAAAGTAGTGGTCTCGTTGACGAGCATTCTTGCGACTGGCGAGCAAAGCTGTCAATTATGGCGTGGCCATGTTCAACTACTTGGCCTGCTCACAGTTCACACGCTATGCTGAGTATACTGAGAGAGCTTTAAGACTGTTTTGAGGCATGCTGCAGTGCTGCTCCTCAAAGAGATTTTTTTTAAATTGTTTTAAAATCTGACTGACTTTTCGGTAGGTATGTTGTTACTGTGACCAGAATAGTAAGAAATAGCATAAGGGCCAGTGGCGTATTGAGGAATTCACAATGGGGGAAGGAAGGGGGGGGTGAACATCCTAAGCACGTAGGGGGTCTGGGGCGAAAGCCACAGCCGGCGGAGGTCAATTCGCCGAAGGCAAATTTTTGTCTTCATATGACGTTTTACACGCCTGTAAACACGTTTCATAATCGGACAATGATACAAGATATCTTCTTCTTCTCTTATGCCCGCAATTGGTCTATTCGGCCATCATGCGTTGTCGTGCTAACCAATAGAGACAGGACTCCCTCTGTACATATGTCATGCCATCTGGCATCGCGTCAAGTTCCCTCTTCATCCTTTCACAACCGAAAAGATGACGTCTATTCTGCTCTTCCTTACCACACAAGCTGCACAAGCTCGACTCAGCCATTCCCACTCTTTGCAGATGTTTACCCAGTGAGTCATGCCCTGTGTCTAGTCTAAACTGAGCTGTTGAGACTTTTCTGTTCTTATATCTGGGTCGGTTTGTTTTTGTTGTTACTATCCTCTCCCATGGCTTGTCCTTAGCATCCTCCTCCCACTTCTTCTGCACTGACTTCTTTGCAGCCGCTGTTAGATGGGATTTTACTGCCTTATATGATCACGGCACTGAAAGAGGAACCCCTTGACCTCTATCACCCATAAGACTTTTTAAATGTATGCCTGTCACTTGTCCCATTCCTCCAACTTCCTCCCCTGTATGGCCCCAGAGGAAAATAGGTCCAAATTGAAAACACTTGAAATTTAATGACGATAAAACAAGTACTGTATGTCTGGCAAGCCGGGCCCCCCTACACAGCGGGCTGCCCCGCTTCGCGGGGGTGGCGGGGGTCTCCTTTACGCCACTGACTTTGACCATATGGCTACAATGTGTGCTACTTGAAAGGGGTTCTCACCCGCTACACCAAAAAAATATGTTTAACTAAGGCTGATTAGCTATGAAATTAGCGACTAAATGAAAAGAAATCGGGTTCACCATAACCCGGGGAAAAAATATCAAAGTTAGTGATTTTCGAGCTAGGTCCCATCGGCGATAATCTCCCATAAGAAATAGCATTGGGACGACCTGTATGCCTTGGGACCTTGGAGGATTCTGCTCCAAAAAAAAATGATGTAATACTTTTCGCTGCGTCTTTCTTTTCTGCGTATTTCGTATATTTTGGTTTTGTAATCGGAGCTTCCGTTCAGGTACAAAATAAAGATGTGTAATCGGGTGCTCCATTTCGTTTTGAGCGTTGCTGTGCGTTGCTGTGCACGTCGAGTCGGCGGGTGTCGACTGTCGAGTTGGTGTCAAGTAAGCCAAGCGAGAGAGATAGAGAGAGAGTAGTAGTAGTATTGGGAGGGAAATAGTCAACGCATGCACAATGAACGCGGTCTGCTATGCGGTGTCGAATGGAGTACACCAAGGCCGTCTAGATATATCGCTTCGAGTACACTCGCACCAAAAGCCGGCTGACACCAACAGTCGCCGCGGCAGTTAACCAGAAATTTCATTAATTAATAACAATTCACAGGTTTCAACTCACGATGTTTAATGGTTCATTATCGATTGGTGTGGTGCAGTAGATCATATGGTAAAAACTAAAAAATAAATCTAGCGGGTGAGAACCCCTTTAACATGAAAATGAACTATATTTGATAAAAGTCATGTTTAAAATCTGAATGATGCAAGGGGCACTTGTAAACACACATGTGAGGGCATATGTAAACTAAGCAATCTGCAGTGTTTTATGGTGGCATAATTGAAGAGGTGACAGTCATGAACTATTTTATGTGCAGTGGCTTAAGAAAAAGATAGGATGTTTATTTTCCAAATTGCCTTAGATGTCACATGAATTACGGGATGGTATTATTGTAGGGTGTCCACAGACCACTATTTTTCACTATTTTGCCACTATTTTTAGCATTGCCATTATTTTGCCACTATTTTTTGTAAAATGATGAAAAAGCCACTAAAATGCCACTATTTTACCAGTTGTGCTGTAAATTAATTTTTTAAATCAAGTAATTTTTCAATTTTGCTATTTCCAAATGATTTAATTTTCCCACTGATTTTCAGTACTAATTTCAAAGGTTGGTAACATTTTTATCTTCATTTCCTAATTTGTGTCATGTGTGTTGGTTGTCCTGGGAGGGAGACTATTATTTGTAAACTAGGAACACGCTCTGTTTGACGTGTTGATAAGCGAGCGCGTCCATATCTTCGAACTTTCTGGCGAAAAGATCTCAAAGCTAATAAAAACAATGTCAATAAACTACAATTAAAGAATGCGCATTCCAAAAATTTTGCTAATTTCCATAGCTATTATACTTTTCCACATTGTTGAATGCAGTGCAATGTGCGTTGCTAAGAATTTTCGTTGTCATTCTGTCTAGTGTTTTTGCCGCGGTCCGCTTCCGTTACTAACAGGTATTGACAGCAATAGAAATGTACTTACTGCCTCTAATACGTATCCGATCGCGTTTAAATTAGTATATTCGTGACCAGACGGAAATGTACTATAAGATAGCCACCTCACATTTTGCTGTTACTGTGTTTCAGGAAAATATTTTCGAGTAACTTTTGTGTAACTTTGCCAATATTTATCAGATCGCCATAAAATGAACATAATCGTGACTGGAAAAATCTTTAAAAAAGTATGACCATCTCACATTTGGCCGCTATTTTGTTTCAGAAAAATATTTTGCAGTGACCATGGTGTAACTTTGTAACTTTTCGAACGATTTTGCCTCAAAACTATACACCTTCAATCCACATCAAGGCTTGTAAATGGTCCCAATTTCAACTTGATCGAACTTTCCGTTCGATCGCTATCGACAGACATAAAAAAAAGAAAGAAAAAACCCCAAAAAACAGAACGAAGTGCCATAAAGGTCTAATGGAGACGCTCGCTTCGCTCGCTTAGTAACCATATTTCAGACTTTCCTCTTATTAGCGTGTAGCCTGCTATGGATCCAATCGTAACGCATTGCCACTATTTTGCCACTATTTTTCAGCCAATGGGCCACTATTTTTGCCACTATTTTCCCCATTTAGGACCACTATTGCCACTATTTCTACATCCTTATAGCTGTGGACACCCTGTTATTGTTAAGCTACCAACCCCATTTTTAGTTTTTGGTACTGCTCAAGCAGCTTCAAACTTCTAATTTCCAGTTATCTCGGTAAATATAACACTAGATAAATAAGAACAACTCTTTGAAAAAAAATCATCTACAATAGGGAATATGCCTGTTAATTTGTTTTGTCTTTACCACATTTATGACGATGTTATAAAGTCAAAAATATTTCATTTCCGCATTTTCGTTAATATTTTCAGTCAAGAAGGTAAGATGAAAATTTCACAAATAATTATGGCGGGGAACACAGGTCATGACGTCAGAACTGACAAATATCAATCAGCCTATCACGCAAATATAATCAATCATCATTATGCCAATCATCATTTTTATCATTTCGATAAATAAAAAAAAAAAAAAAATTCGATCATTTTTATGCCAAATATCTCACTGAAATTAGTGTATTTATTTATATTGTTATTCGGTTCCAAAATGAATAATTATTGTGTCCAGCAATTAATTTACACCACTGGTATGATTATTTTTAATAATGTAACATTATTTCAGTGTTTGATAGTAATGTTGTGCAGAGATCGGACAACAATATTTTTTCGATAATAGGCAACACGCGTACGATTTTTTTTGTTAAACCAAACACTTAGTTTAATAGTATAAGATACAAAAAGTATATTAATCCAAGTCCCAAGTAAAAAAGAAATTTTTAAATAGGTTTAATGTGGTCACATTTATTGAAGTTTAAACTCGGGGATCTGAAACACGTACAGGTGGCTGTGACGCAATGATTCTGTAGACATGGCGTAACAGACCAATCGCTGAGGCGGTGAGCGTACACAGACCAAAACCATGACGTCAAATCCACTCTGCATGGCGGTGGCTCGTTTTTCGCGCCCTTTTATGTATCGTTACTAAACCAATTATTTTGAGGCATAGACTGATCCGTTTTTCAAAATTCAAAGACACAAAATTATTAAATGAGAGACAAGGTATTTAAAAATTGATTAAAATTTTCATACGCATGTTCCCTATTGTGTAGTGTTGCAAGGCGGTGATTGGCAAATTCATTCATAAACAGTGATGTTTAGTCAGTTATGACCTAACCATCCGTTTCACCACAAAAGTCTGGGAAAGGCAACATGTCAAACTTTGTAACGTTATAAAAATCGAACTGTCACATTTTGAAATGGGAAAAGTATGTTGCCAGTATTTGTCGATAAGGGCCTATCTATTTCATATGATCGAATCAATATCGGGAAATGTGGAATATTCCCTATTAAGATAGGCCTAACACAGCTTGTTTACATGTGCCCCCTGTGATGTTTACATGTACCCCACCCTGGGGCACATGTAAATAAATTAACTTCTTTTTAATGAAACAAATGTGTATGAAGGTATGACTTGATAAATAATTTGTTTTTAGATTTGGCAAGAGAAATGTATAAGATACTGTAATTGATTTTCACAACTTTGAATGAAAATAATTGTTTCTGACCTAAGTTTTGACCGATTGAAAAAAGTGTTTTCATGTGCCCCCCTCTCCCATTACACTTTTGTTTCTTGTGCAATAGATGGTTAAAACATTCATGTCACAAGAGATGCAGGGTGGCAGTACGCCTTCATTCCATGAAGATATACAGGAAGACTCGTCCATCATAACTAGTACACCAAAGAAAAACAGTTCCTTCAATGATACATCATACATGGTCTCCTTGTCTCCTATCCGTGATAATATAAGGTTAGGGAGTTACAACATTCAAGGTTACAACATTTTTCCATAAGTCCTGTTCGATTTATGAATTATACAATGGAATCAAAACAGTACACATGCACCTGTTTAAATCCTTCCAATAATTAAGTTGATACGGTCCATACACCCTCGTCACTGACTCTTCACTTTTACTCCTCTAGTTTGTAGTTTGTACCCTCACTCTAAAGCCTCACTCTACCAGCCAAAGTATGGTAGAGGCACCAGCCAAGGACGGGTAGCTCTGTAATCAGTGTTGTTAAGTAGTGTGCTAAAAGTAGTATGCTACTTGTACCATATTCCTTTTTTTGGTAGGGAGACTGGTAGCGCGCTACATTTGAAAATGCAGTAAAGTAGCGAGTAGCAAAAAATTGCTGCTACTCGATTTCTGCAATAAACAGATACACGTTTGTTTCGCTCGCCACAATACCCACCGTCACAGGTTCAAAATAACGACTGTCATTGCACTGCCCTTATTGCCTATATTTTTTAAATTGCTGAATTTAATAATGAGGTTAAAATATTTAGCTTGTACTATTTATTTATTTATTCATTTATTTATTTATTTAATTTATTTAATGTATATTATCCTATTCAGTTATAAAAACTGATTTACAAAGGAGGACAATAAATAGAACTAGGCTATGCAAACAATTAATAATAATGCAATCATTTAAATAGCAATAGAAACAAAACAAACTACTGTACCTACTATAAAAAAATCAAGAACAAGAAAAATGAATTGAGAAATAAAATAAAATCAAGGGAAAATGCAATTGAATCAATTGCACTTTGTTCTTAATGTGTCTATATTAAAAAACCGGCGAGTTGAGTTTGTCTCTCGAAATACGACAAAATTAAGGTACATCATCTACAACTTGGCAAGTGTTTATAGTAGTAGTAGTCATTTATTCACCATTATAAATTTACATTCATTTGGGTTTCGTCATTGATTTACAATTTACATTACGGTATTTAAGATACAATATCTAGACAAGACAATCAGTGATTACATTGATAATCTAAAATGTACATAGGTTTGATATTAGTAGTTAAAAGTAAGTCAATCTTATCAATTATAGATATAATAATACAGCAATCATTTAACTGTTAAATATAATTTAACACTATTGTAATACAAATATAAATATATAATTAAATATAATACAATTTAATGCAACTGTTCAATTTGTCAGGCTATATGGTATGCAGCAGTGGGCCTATACCTGCTAAATCACCCTTGGGCCTCAAAAAATTCGTCAAGACTGTAAAATGGGGTTTCAACAAGGTATTGCCTTAATTTGAGCTTGAATATTGTGATGCTGGGGGCCAATGTGAGGCTAACAGGGAGCTTATTGAAAATTTTTCCTCCCATGTAGTGGATGTGCTTTTCTAATTGTTTGGTGTTGTGAGAAGGGTATTGGTGTGTTTGTTTAAGGCGGGTGTCACATGCGGGTGTACAATTACAATCTTAGGAACTCAGCAAAAAAAGTGCAATTCATAAAAAAGCTAAATACATGTTGTAATCTGATAATCAAGTAAATAATGATGTGATTATTGAGGTAGTTATTGTCAAAGTGTAATTTGCCTTCATATTAACAATTGCTTATGGAAGGGATGACAACAGGTATGTTTGTTCATTTTTCAATTCAACATTCAACGTTCTCAGTTCAACATTCAACAACGTTCATTTTTCAATTCAACCGCAAAATCCTCGGCTAACTCGCTTCAATATCAGTCATAATTACCTCTATCCCTAGATGGCACTTCTGCGGAGGGGGGAAAGTGAAGTCTCTGGGTGTTTTCACTGGATGAACAGTAACACATACAGCTCTCAGTTATAACGGCTGGGAGAAAATGTTTAATTTTGTAAACGTTTATTTTTCCGTTTTTTTCGTGTTTAACTCTTTAAAGGTAACACTCTTCCTGTTCACAAAATAACAACACAAAAATGAGTTGTAACGTTCACGAAAAAAATGTTCGGTAAAATAACACGGGTGATTTATTATATTCATTGTTGATTATACTCTCCATCTTTGTGTCAAACTGTCCACAGTCATTTTGACCCCACACACTGAGCTATGCCTCGTCGGCTTGTCGAAGAGCTGTGACGGGAAAATTCTACGAGTTTGGATTTTGTGTGAGGTGGTGGGGAAGGGGGATTTGTCGGGCGGGGTTTAAGACACGATCACACGTGTATGAGTATTTATACATGTATATTTGCATGCGGGCGTTTACATGTTTAAACGTTTACACGACTCAGCCATCAGTTATACACAGTTTTAAATGTAGCTGAATGTTTATCCTTCACATGCAATCTGTGTTTAAGTTTAATGTTTTCTTCACTTTTATACAATTTTTAAAGCTGACCTCCTGCATAATCTATATGTGATGTTCTGCTGTACTACCTACCTAAACAAATTTGTTAAAGGAGATTTCTCATAATTAAAACAACTTTGAAAAGGTCTTAAAAAAATACCTACGGGAACAATTCTATTAAAAACTATAAACTGTACATTTTTGTACATGTATTTAAGCACAAATAAGTGTGTTATGTTGCATGAGCAAAATATGTTTACTTGTTTTCATCTCAAGTGAAACGCATTTCCTTTGAATGTTGTTATGACGTAAGCCATTATTGCAGCATGCCAGTGGTCCATGATTACAAACTACTTGCCAAAAACCTAACGGGTGTTTACAAAGATAACTCTTTTGTGGCCGGCGACAAAGAAACGTGTCGTAGAAACTTGAAGTATGACTTGGGTAAGTGATCTTTATAAGCTGTAATCGTTATCATTGGAGTTTTATCAAATTTATCAACTTACTTTTATCTATTCTGGTTAGGTGAACTGGAAGAAATTGAAAAATTCATACCATTTTAATTTTCATTTAGAAAGGTTTTGGTAGCGTCTTGTTGGCAGATGTATGATGTAGCTGCAAGGTGATGACTGCATACTCAAATCACCAGTTTGTCAGTGGGAGAATGGTATCAATCAATTAATAATGAAGAGTACCAAAAATATCTTACGTGGTGCATGTATGACCATCCAATCTACGAGGCAAAATAGAAGGCTGTCTCTGTAGGGGATTTGTTCTTTTAGTGCAGTCAATGCATGCCCAATAAATTACTTGTATACCGTACTCGACCCAAGACTACCTTACAAATGCTTTCGTCATAGGCGAGGCACTCGAAGCCAACCAGCGACCCGCTTAGACAACCCCTGACAACCGATCGCTCATTGGCTACGAGCCCCTCGCCTGTGACGAAAGCAGCCGTAGAGAAGTCTTGGAACAACTTTACTGCTTTAAGACTATTAAATGTGATGTAAACAATATCTGTTTGACAATATCTTATTCATTAAATCTTTAAAGTGTAATTGGTTGCAGCCTATGTTATAAGCCTGAGGATTTTGACCATTGCTCTCAAACTATGTCACTAATGTACAATTACAATTTTCAGAAATAAGGTATGAAGGCATAGGAACACCTACACCAAGAAAGAAACTCCATTTAACGCAACCAAAGAAAGAGAATCGTATTCTGGTCACAGTCGAAAGAAATCCGTGTATGGAGCGTAAACCAATCCAGCCAGCTCGTCAAGTTGTCCCAGGTAATTTCTTATTTTTTTTATTGACTCGCCACATGTACCTAGCCATAGTGAATGGTCTGTGATTTGTGACAATTTGTAGGCTGCTATCTGTAAAATGTTAGTTCTAATACTGTTTTGACGATTTTGTTGTCGTTGTGAGTTTGTGAACCTTGTTAAGAGCTTAAAGGCCAGGTTTCCTTAGATACAAAATACACACGAAGAACAAACAAAGTGTATTTGAAAGACTTCTGAATGTGCTCTCTGGTACCTATATTTGGGGTCATTTACTCATTAGTTACAGTATTATAATTATACATTTGTAAATACTAAATACCTATGCCTACATGATGTTTTACTTTTAGGTATTGTCAATCCACAGATTTATAAGTTATAATGGAGTTACTATTAAAGTTCATGGTCAGACAATATTTCAGTTCAATTGAATTACCATACACGATATAGTAATACCTAGATCGGTTTCTACAGACTTTCCTAAGAGTTAAGATTTAATATTTTGGTTGTGTATTTTGGTGGCTACGGTTTCAACTTTCAACTTCCATTCTAACTCTTAAATCTTAAAAGTTATTCATTATGCTACTGGCTTGTTTCAACTTCATAACCCCTTAAATCTCAGGGAAGTGTGTAAACCCAACTTTATCAAATATCCTAAACATGGTAATTATTAAACACAATATACTGCGCCTACTTGCCGGTGCTCAGGTCGGCTGGTGTTTCGGTAGAGTGGAGAGTGGGATGGGGGTTCACAGCTGTACATGTACAGTACCGGTATACAATACAAAACTAATTTAAAGGGCGCCACTTTGTTTTGTCACTAGTTCTTTCCCCTCCGCAGGCTTGCCAAACAAAGAAATAAAAGTGTGGCATTCATATTGTGAGGAAACAGAGAGGCAACCCACCAAATTGTCCTCTGAGGATTAAATACTTGATAAACACATTTCCCTTAGTTACAAAATCAAAACTTTAAGAAAGAAAAATAAGTTCTAGTTGTCCATTTGCACCACTAAGCTGATGGTTTGGCTCATTACCAGAACAGTGCCAAAATGATAAGAAAGTTATTGCACAAAATAATCTTCTTCTTCTTCTCAAATGCCCACATTTGGCTATTATGCCATCATGCTGGATCTGGTAATAACCGTTTAAAACAGTTCATACGATACCAAATTCATTGTTCACGGTCGTTGCGTGGGGTGTCGATCGAATGTTGAGACGGGAAGATCCGGAGATGAGTGTTTCTATGTTGTCAATGATTATCTGGCCAGAGGGTGATTACACACCTGGTCGTAACCCAGATGTGGGGGTGAAGAGAGGGTAGGCTCAAGTCTGTAGATACGTACTGCCAAACAGTCAAGGGAGGTGAGCAATATGTCCTTGGTTGGTGAGCTTCGTAGATTTTCCAACTTACTACTTAGCTTTACTTGCCACTGTTGATTAGAACAATAGCTCGTACATGTAACACTGTCTTATTCCCATGTAAGAAACTGCACACAACTTTATATGAGGTTCAAATTATGCACTCTTTTAATTGAACATCACAATAAATCCTGCACACAGCAGGGGACTGAACAACCACTCTAGTCAGCAGACCAGCAATAAGTGACAGAGCCCTCACTCTAAACAGATCTAAATTGTATAAACAGGTAACAAAACAAAGGTCAACTGACAAAGGTATGGGGTGATGTGGAGTGATCGAGAGGAACAAATAAGAAATAGTGTGACTATTATGTATGGATTATTAAGGGTATTTATTTTTATTTATTATAATTATATGATTTTTTTTATTAATTAATTAATATTAATTATTTATAAATAGTACAAAAGTTAATATTATTATTATTATTTATTTATATATTATAATTTATTTATTATTTAATTTGTAATTTGGCTTTGGGTCGAATATTATTAATATTGTGTACTATAAAGCAATAATGGCAGTAACTCATCAAACTAATGAACTTAAAATCAATTTAGTATGTAATTCAAGAAACATTTCAGAATTTGGAAAATAAAACTGAGATGTAAATTCATCGGCCAAGCTTTTAATTATAAATGAAGTGTGTTTATTTTGTTTTTCCCACCTCGAAATGTTTCAAAAAGTCAATTTAATTTTGTAATTGTTGTTAATATATTTATTTATCAATTATTAAGTGATGTAAACATTTATAGATTTGTTTATTTCATTAATAATTACTATATTTACATATTGGAAATAAAATAATTGGCTTGCCACAATTTTAGATATCACCCCTTTAAATGTTGAACCTCTTTTGAAATTGGCGTTTTTTGTACGTATGCCCTCTTTAATTTGTAACGGTTGATCTTCTCCGTTTTGGGCTTGGCCTTTTTTTTTTGCAATTTTTTTTGAATTTTGTCAAGGTCAATTTGATCTCCGCCTAGCGGAGGCTCGTCGAACTCCCAACGTGCGAGTACGGCGAGCCACCGCTAGTCGGATATCAAGCGGGCCTTGTCAGTTTGTTGGTGATTTTCTATCCCGTGATTAAAACTAATTATTTTGTTACATGGTCACTGTCCAAGATAGGATTCTGAAAATTTACTCACTTGTCTACATCGATGTTAAGAGAGTTGTGACACAAAATTATTTTTTTTCGTCGACAACTTTTAAAAATAACTCATTTTTTGGGAGTATCTATTTTTTTCAGGTTGGCATTCTGTCCAATCACAATTTTGTGAGTGAAAGAGAATACCCTGAAAGGTGAACAAAATTGGTGCAAAATTTGAAGTTTATATCCTTATTCGTTTGGGGCCCACAGACCGACAAGGAATTAGCTAGTAGTAGTAAGAAGTAGTTAGGCCTAACTGAAGAATTTTTCAATGATCTTTACGGCTTAATACCTTCCATACGCTCATTGATCGATCGAAATGAAAATGAATGAAATGAAATTTGGAAATGAATGAAATGGAATTTGAAATGGGTAGTTTCGTGGTAAAAGCCCACCGATTAAAGAAAATTTGAGGTTTCCATCTATTATGGTTTTGCGTCTGCAACATCATGTTAAAAAGTGCACTTCGATGCTTGCAGTAAGAGTCGCGTAGTGGAAGCTCGCATACGGCTTGGCCCGGCGTGCTCCCGCGTGCCTAGATAAGAGCTTGAGGTTGAACTCTTCTGTTTGTTCAACCAAAATCAACACATCTGCAGACAAAAATATTAATAACCGAGTGAATGTTTTACAAATTTCTCATATGTTCCAATGACCCTGCTTAAAATTCCAGTTGAATACAGTTGGATACATTCCACTTGAATACTGTTGAATACTGTTGAATCCAGTTCATGTTAAACTCAACTGGATTCAAGCGTGTTATGGCCCACTTTTACGTATTCAACTGGAACTGTATTCAATGGGAAGCAAGTGGATTCAACAGGAACTGTAACCAACGGGATGCAACTGTAATCGTATTCAAATGGATTCAACAGTATTCAACTGGATTCGTATTCAAAGGGAATCAAATGGAAACAGTAACCAACTGTATTCATATGGAATCAACTGGAACCGTATCCAACCGTGTTCAAGTGGAATCAACTGGAACAGTAACCAACTGTATTCAAATGGAACCGTATTCAAGTGGAATCAACTGGAACAGTAACCAACTGTATTGAGCTGGGTACGTATCCAATGGGAATCAACTGTAATCAACTGGAACCGTAACCAGCTGTATTTACCAGGGTATGTTTTCAATGGGAATCAACTGTAATCAACTGGAACCGTAACAAACTGTATTCAGCTGGGTACGTATCCAATGGGAATCAACTGTAATCAACTGGAACCGTAACCAGCTGAATTTAGCAGGGTACGTATTCAATGGGAATCAACTGTAATCAACTGGAACCGTAACCAACTGTATTCAAGTGGAATCAACTGAAACAGTAACCAACTGTATTAAAATGGAACCGTATCCAACCGTATTCAAGTGGAATCAACTGAAACAGTAACCAACTGCATTCAAATGGAACCGTATCCAACCGTATTCAAGTGGGATCAACTGGAACAGTAACCAACTGTATTAAAATCAAACCGTATCCAGCCGTATTCAAGTGGCATCAACAGGAACTGTAACAAACTTAATTAAAATGAAACCGTATCCAAACTTATTCAAGTGGAATCAACTGGAACCGTAACCAACCGTATTCAAGTGGAATCTACTGGAACCCTAACCAGCAGTAATCAACTGGAATCAACAGGATTTGTATAAAACGGAACAACAGGAACTGGAACTGTAATATCTTGTGCTGTACCTAGGATACATATTAGTAAATAACCAACGACAATATGTATGGACATACGATTTATTGTGATAACATGAGAGAATACACACATAACACAACTTTTGTTACCCAACGTTAATAACACCGTGTTTGTTGGTTTAAGCTCCTTTAAGCTACATTGGCTTAAGTTATTGTAAGTAGCCAGCAGCAACACATTCACTTCCGCTCCAGTGTCTATTTTGAATGACACACGTTTACTTCCTAGCTAGCCTACAATTTGTGATACCATGCTGATCGGGATAGACCTTTACTAATATCTCCCGACCCAATGTAAGCAAAGTCATCTTGCGAATTCACTTCACTTTGTTCCACTGCATGCATAGCCGACATTTTACATACCTTTGGGAAATGATTTTTTCCTTTACACTTCATGCACACTTTACCGTAAGCTGGGCACTTTCTCGGCTTGTGGCGGTATCCACATCTCTTGCAATCAAAGTCGTTCTTGCTTTCTTCACCACTTGCGCTGGAACTTGCGTTCGTAGGACCTTGTTCGACTGCTTTTTATCTTGTCCTTTGCTGTATTGTTGACCTATGACGTTCCGGACTGCATCTACTGCGTGCGGCTGCTGCTTCTTGGGACCTCACTGTAGTGTTGGTTTCTCGAAGGGACTGTACTTGCTGCTTACTTGCTTCTGCGGCTCTGGATATTTGAACACACTGGTCTAAGGCAATGCCTCCTTCTGACAACAGTTTCTCTTGTAGAGGGTTGCTCCTTAGCCCAAGGCCTATTATTAACAGGTCTCGGATGATGCTGTCACGTAACTGTCCTAGCTCACACGTGGATGCGCGATCTCTTAACTCGGTTATGAATTCATCGACACTCATATCCTGTTGTTGAGACACCCTGAAGAAATTATTTCTTTCAATTGCCAAGTTTTTGTGAGGTTAACAATAACCCGCGAACTTGTCTAGGCCCTATCACATGTTTCAGCACCTTTTTCTGGTCATCGTTCTCGAAAGTTAAACAGTGTTAAACACGCGAACTGCGTCATATCCTAGGTGTGATGTTCTTCTTCTTCTCAATACACTAGCAACACTGTATTCATTCTGTAGAAGTTGGTACTCCACTGTATTCATTCTGTAGAGGTTGGTACTCCGAGGGGAGCCATCTTAGTTTTGTAGTTATGCTTCTGAAGAGAGTAATAAAGGAGAGTACAGAGAATGTTATCCTTTCTTTCGAACATTACATAATTGGCGACGAGGAATAAAATTTGCGTAATGGAGAAATCGAACATTAAATCTTTCGATGCACATCATACAGATGCATCTAGCGTTGCCGTACAATGGCATAAGTGGTTACGTTCACTGGAACTGTACTTCGAGGCGTCGGGTCTCGATAATGATAAGCGCCAAAAAGCCACGCTACTTCATCTCGGTGGGGAACACATACAAGAAATATGGTTCACCCTCCCGGAGTCTGCTGCTGATTTCTCATTACCTACAGGCGTGACTTCATATTCATCGTGCAAGGCTGCACTGACTGCCTACTTCGAGCCCTTGAAAAATTACAGATACGAAAGATATGTTTTTCGTTGCATGGCTCAAAGCTCAGGTGAGCACACTACAGAATTTTTGTCCCGCTTAAAGGGGCAAAGTTCCAGTTGTAATTTCTTGGAGGAAGATAGCATGCTCTTGGACCAATTGATCGAAAAATGTCGATCAAACGAACTTAGGAGGGCCCTACTGAAAAAGGGAGATTCACTAACTTTGGCTGAAGCTAGGGAGATGGCTACACTTCTCGAAGCTACAGAGAGGCAGGCAGGCTGTATTGAAGCAGGTATTAACACCAAACCCGCAGAGGTGGCTGCAGTCAAGGCGACTAGGCCCAACAAAGGTAGGCCTACAGCTAGACCTAGGCATAAGGCCGAACCTAACCTCAAATGCTACAGGTGTGGTTCGGAAGACCACTTGGCCTCATACGAGGAGTGTCCTGCACTCGACAAGAAATGCAGGAAATGCAATAAGATTGGACATATTGCTAAAGTATGTAGAGCCAACAAATCAGAAAATTCCAGAGACATGCTTCGTCAGGTGGAAACGGAAGACGATGAAAAGGAAGAAGACTATGCGTTTGGCATTCAAGAACAGGTTTGTGGCGTCAATACATCACATTCTGCAATGCTACCAATCAAAGTGGGAGAGGTAGATCTTAATCTCCTAATCGATTCTGGTGCTTCCTGCAACATTCTGGATGAAGGTATGTGGAAAGATTGCAAGTACAAAGGGATCAAAGGTACGTGTATGAAAAGTACTAGATCCCTCTACGCATATGGATCATCCAAACCGTTATCAGTACTGGGTGAGTTTGAAACATACATTACGCTGAATAACAAAACTCTGAAGTCCCGGTTCGTCATAGTACAAGAAGGCGGGCAACCTCTCCTGGGCCGAGACACCGCGATGGAGCTGGGAGTGCTACAAGTACAAGTGCCTATCAACAGCATTGTTGATACAAAGTTTGCATCAATATTCCAAGGTGTGGGGAAGTTCACCGACTACAAGGTAAAACTTACTGTTGATAATAAGGTTACGCCTGTGGTCCAGAAGACTCGAAGGGTGCCTTACCAGTTGCAGGACAAAGTGAAGATGAAGATTCAACAACTTTTGGACGATGATATCATCGAACCGGCGACTGGGCCTACTACATGGGCATCACCGGTCGTTCTTACGCCAAAAAAGAATGGGGAACTACGTCTTTGCGTCGACATGCGGTTAGCCAACGTTGCCATCAAACGACAACGTCACCCCATTCCGACATTCCAAGACATGGTTCACAACTTGGGAGGCAGCAAGGTGTTTAGTAAGCTAGACCTTAACTCGGCATTCCACCAACTCGAATTAGAAGAAGATGCAAGGCCAATAACAACCTTCACTACACACCTAGGTCTGTACAGATTTAAGCGGTTATTCTTTGGAATAAACTGTGCCCCGGAACTATTCCAAAAGACTATCGAAAGTATAACGTCGCACCTCGAAGGCGTAGTAGTCTTCATTGACGATATCCTGGTCTACGGAGCTACGGACGAAGAACACAATTTGAGACTCGATGCTCTACTACAAGTCCTGTCTGACCACGGTCTTACGCTGAACGAGGCAAAATGTGTAACTCATCAATCTACTGTTGAGTTTATGGGACACACCCTTACAGAAGGTGGAGTGAAACCAGCATGCGACAAGGTCGAAGCAGTCAACAACTTTCGAGCCCCAAGATCGAAGGAAGAAGTCAAGAGCTTCCTTGGCCTGGTAGGCTACAATTCAAGATTCATCCCAAACTATTCTACAATTACACATCCATTGAGGCAACTCTTGCGGCAGAAAAGTCAATTTGAATGGGGCTTGGGGCAAGAGAAAGCGTTTACGGCATTGAAGGCTTCGTTAACCAATGCTAGGGCCTTAGGATTTTTCGACCCAAGGCGTGAAACAAGAATAATCGTTGACGCTAGCCCCGTGGGTCTGGGCTGTGTTCTTACACAAAATGACAGCCTAGTGGAGACTTCATCTTTGTAGTGGTAGACTACTACAGCCAATTTTGTGAGGCTCAGTTTATGAAACGGATTACATCCCAGGACACGATTAAAGTTCTAAACTGCATTTTTGCACGATTTGGTCTACCCGAGACGATGGTTGCAGACAATGGTCCTCAGTTCAAAAGTGAAGAGTTTGAAGAATTCTGCATCACGAATGGAATCCATCTTCGGCATGTGACCCCTTATTGGCCGCAAGCCAACGGTGAAGTAGAACGCCAGAACAGGTCGTTCCTTAAACGCCTACGAATTGCCAATTCTGCAGGGGAAGATCTGCGACAAGCGCTGCGGACCTATTTGCTAGCATACCACACAACACCACATACAACTACCGGTAAATCGCCAGCCTTCCTTATGTTCGGTAGAGAGATTCGGGATAAACTCTCCATTCTGCCCAATCTGGATCGACTGGACGACTCTGAGGTCAGAGACGAAGATGCCGAACAAAAGATGAAGGGGAAGCAACGATACGACCAATCCAGAGGAGCAGAGGAGTCTATGGTTTCTCCAGGTGACCAGGTGCTGGTCCGGCAGGAACAAAGAGACAAGCTTTCTACGCCGTTCAACCCGACTCCATTCCGCATCGTTGAAAAGACTGGACCAACAGTGACAGTTCAATCACCAGCTGGGGTTGAGTATCGAAGGAACACCTCGCATGTCAAACCCTACATTCCAGCTGCCGGAAGGGAAGCCGAAGCTGAACTCGATGTCGATCTTCCGGTCAATGCTGCGGAAACCGAGAAGAGGCCTGAGAGACCAAAACGACAACCATCTTGGCTTAAGGACTATACCCAGTGAGCCGTCACTTCCCCTTTCATTCATTCATTATTTACTTTTAATCTATATGCACTATTTACTTTAAGGGGAAAAGAGATGTGATGTTCTTCTTCTTCTCAATACACTAGTAACACTGTATTCATTCTGTAGAAGTTGGTACTCCACTGTATTCATTCTGTAGAGGTTGGTACTCTGAGGGGAGCCATCTTAGTTTTGTAGTTATGCTTCTGAAGAGAGTAATAAAGGAGAGTACAGAGAATGTTATCCTTTCTTTCGAACATTACACTAGGCATATCAGATTTAGGAATATTTGTAATTTAACCTCTTCTGGCTTCTTCGTTTTCTCGGACGCTGCCATCATTGGGTTTGAAATATAGGCTAGGCTAGGCCTAGGTCCATCTCAAACTGCTGGATCTAGTCTGTCCAGCTAGGCCTAGGCCTATGTGCTACCTGTTAAGCTTCCATATTGAGAGCTGGTGGCAAAACGTGGTCTGCTACTTGTGAGGTTATGTTGTGACACCTCACTTGTAACTCTCTTAACTGTTCACTTCTAACACCATGTAATAGGCCTATCTTATGCTGTATCAGGGATACATCTTAGTAAATACTCAACGATAGTAGGTCTAAGACGCCTCTTTTCTACCTTCTAACACACGTTTTTCCGTGGCGTAGGCCTAGGCTTACGCTCTCGACAAAACGTGGTCCGCTACTTGTGAGGTTATGTTGTAGCACCTTACTTGTAACTCTCTAAATATTCACTTCTGACACCATATCTTGTGCTGTATTTAGGATACATCTTAGTATATAATCAACGACAATGTATTGATAAAGATATGATTTAATATGATAACTTGAGAGAAACAAACGTGACGACTAGGCTAAAGGTCGGTGCACAATTGCCCGGTAACGATAACTGTAACTATAACGATAACGATAAAACGGTAACGGGAAGGCATTCGATGCACAATTGCCCGTTAAGCAGACGCTCGGCTATTTGCTAATACTTTTAACAGGCCGTGGACGCTTGATTCTGATTGGTCCCGGTAACGTACAGACGGGAACGGTAACGTTAAGTTGAAACTTGGCGAACTTTCCGTTACCGTTACCGGGCCCGGTAACGGGAAGCTCTTATTGTGCATCGTATCGTAATTTTACATGAAATCGAAGTTCATTCCCGTTATCGTTATCGTTACAGTTATCGTTACCGGGCTATTGTGCACCGACCTTTAGGCCTATCACGCGTTCACGCCCATGACGGAAACCGGAAGTGTTGAGACACAGCTTGCTAGATATGATTGTTGTTGTTGTTATCTACTACAGAAACCAACCGGATTCAACAGGAACTGGAACCAACTTTAAAAGGAAGTGTCCGTTATTATATCATGAGAATCCCATTGAATACATATCCAGATAAATATAGTTGGTTACGGTTCCAGTAGATTCCCATAGAATACATACCAAGTTAAATACAGTTGGTCACGGTTGCAGTTGATTACAGTTGATTCCCATTGAATACGTACACAGTTAAATAATACAGCTGGTAACGGTTCCAGTTGATTACAGTTGATTCCCATTGAATACATACACAGTTAAATACAGTTGGTTAAGGTTCCAGTTGATTACAGTTGATTCCCATTGAATACATACACAGCTAAATACAGTTTGTTACGGTTCCAGTTGATTCCAGTTGATTCCCATTGAATACGTACCCAGCTAAACACAGTTTGTTAAAGTTCCAGTTGATTACAGTTGATTCCCATTGGATACGTATTACGTACCCAGCTGAATACAGTTTGTTACGGTTCCAGTTGATTCCAGTTGATTCCCATTGAATACGTACCCAGCTAAATACAGTTTGTTACGGTTCCAGTTGATTCCAGTTGATTCCCATTGAATACGTACCCTGCTAAATACAGACTCTGGCTACGGTTCCAGTTGATTACAGTTGATTCCCATTGAATACGTACCCAGCTAAATACAGTTTGTTACAGTTCCAGTTGATTACAGTTGATTCCCATTGGATACGTATTACGTACCCAGCTGAATACAGTTTGTTACGGTTCCAGTTGATTCCAGTTGATTCCCATTGAATACGTACCCAGTTAAATACAGTTTGTTACGGTTCCAGTTGATTCCAGTTGATTCCCATTGAATACGTACCCTGCTAAATACAGCTGGTTACGGTTCCAGTTGATTACAGTTGATTCCCATTGAATACGTACCCTGCTAAATACAGCTGGTTACGGTTCCAGTTGATTACAGTTGATTCCTATTGGATACGTACCTAGCTGAAAACAGTTTGTTACGGTTCTGCATACTGCATACTGCATAGCTCGAGCTATGCAGAAATTTGCTACGAACAAACATGGCGACTGCCATATGTTGAATGTAATACTGTATGTGTTGAAACCTTGGTTACCAAGCCGAGATTAATAAATCGGAGCTGAACGAGGTTGGTGAATTCGTACCCTCATAAACTTCCTATGAGCCATCATTTCACTCTCTTTTGAATTACATTAATAATGAGTCCTGATTCCTGGGTTTTCGAAATTAAAACCCAACATATTATACGGTAGCACTATGTTGACGTTGTCCAATGCTAATGGAAATGGGAGTGATGAAAAATTATGTCGATACTGGAGTCATTCAGATATACTGTAGCATTATTTAACAGACTGGCATTACAATTATTATATGTACACTGTTACAGGCTTACGTCGATCTGGGCGAAAACATGTAGCTGTGAAAACTTGTTCCTGCTTAGAGCATATTATCAACTGAGTATAGAAAATGAAAATTGTATCTAGTCTTAAGAAATTTGTTTGTAACCAACTACTGTCACATATTATATCTACCTCATTCTGCTGTTAGCTGTTTTCACAATTATCCTTCCAACAACTCCTGTTACTGTTAAGTGTTAATTAACTAACAAGCTGTTACAGTAAGGACTCTGATTCACAGAGATTTCTCTATTTATTGTTATAGTAAGAAAATCTCATAAAGGTTGTACTTATTAAACTCCAGCAATGATCAGTCATGTACTTATGAAACATAATAAATGTTATAATTGCATATTATATTCTATATTTCTTCCCCTTTAATCAGTAGATCTAATTATTTTTCCTCTTTCATCTTCAATCACATTAGTTGCAATATTGCCTACACTTGTAATCAATAATCATGGTCACCCCTTCACGCTAAATTACTAGCCGGATGAATGTACATCATAAGCACACAATATGGTCCGTGTGAAACAATAGGGATTAACATGGTGGCCTTGTCTCTTGAGCTACAGGTTCAGCGGTGCTTGGATGTATTGTCCAGATGGGGATCAAGTAAATTACACATAATAAAAATGCTGTCAAGACTAAACTTTAATGGAAGTGGGTAGTACCAATACTAAATTGGGAAAGAAAAAGTGAAAATTTAGCCCCATTTGGTCTTGTACTAGCTAAAAACAGTAGGCAAAACTATTATTATTTTAAATTATTTTAGAATAAATTAATTCCAAAAAGGATACAACAACAAAGGATATGATTAAAATAACAAAACAACCCCTCTGTTCAACTTCGATTCTGGTTCTATCTCACTATATTTACACTAATCAATATTGTCACAAGATTGATTTTATAGTTCTAAACAGAAGTGATACATCGAAAGTTACATGACATAAAAATCATAAAAATAAAATAACTGAAACTCATTTGATATTGGCGGCAATCAAGTAGACCTTGGTAAAAGCCACAGACTGTTTTGCACAGCCTCACACTTTACAGCAGAGAACAGAGCGAGTTAACATGATTTAAAGCGATAATTCATGCCGTTTTAAAAGTCGTGGCGTACTCCTGTAATCCAGCTACCTGGAAGCTAGTTGTTGAGGATGATTTGAGGTATATGGCACAAAATACTTAGGCGTGGTAATAGATCAACATCTTAGGTGGGATCGACACATTAACGACCTATCCAAAAAAATTCGAAATTCACTTTACAAGTATTACTCGTTAAGAAATATACTGAGTCCCTCTACACTACGCACAGTCTACTTTGCATTTACGCAATCACTGATACAGCACGGACTCACAAGCTGGGGAGGAGCTAGTCTCACACACCTAACTCTACTTAACACTACTCAAAAACACATATTAAAAATCTTACTCCGCAAGCATTTTTTATATCCATCAGAACAGGTATTCATTGAATCAAAGCTACTGTCAATTGGGAAATTATATATTAAAATTACTCTCACTAACGTTTATAAGAATAACCTGATGTATCCAACAATCCCTCACACAAAATTAACGTGCAACAGATCAAGAAACCAGCTACTTATACCACGGGTTACAAAAGAAATTGCACAAAAACACTTTCTCTATCTAGGACCTAAAATGTTTTATCTGCTCCCCTTGACAATTACAGAAAAAAGATCTAAGACAACTTTTACAAAAATGGTGACTCACTGGTTGACTGACAAATCAGAACAAGAAATTGAAGACATAATTAAATTACAACCTAATAGACACAAACATACATAACGACATTTAAACAGCTTACACATACCCTACATATAAATTCCCATCATAAAAAATAGTATTGAAATGTAAAATTGAAAGCAATAAAAACTGAAAGTACATCAATTAAAATATTAAGGAATTAATCATAGTCCTCAATATCGTCTCTACAACCCACAAAATCTTACTAGTTCTTTATAATTTTAAATTAAATGCATATTTATAGTCTAGTTTTTAAGTTAATACTTATAGTTAAATATATTATTTTATTCAGTACTCCACACACCAGATAGTATACCTACTGACTCACAAGACTAACTTCTGTCAGTAGGTATTGATCAACGTAAAAACAAATGTATTGTAATTCATATTGATTTGATGAGAATTGAATTGAATTGAATAATTATTATTATTATTATTTTTATTATTATTATTATTATTATTATTACTATTATTATATTATTATTATTATTATTATTATTATTATTATTATTATTATTATTTTTTTTTTTTTTTTACATATTATGGGTTTTTGTTTATTTTTTTCGGAATGTTTTTTTTACCCTAATTTATTAACAGTTGTTAGAACTATTCCTTTTCAAATGATTTGTTGTTGACCTGGTTTGCTTGTGTGTAAAGAAAACGCGTTTAGTTTTCATAGTGGATACGTTTCTTTTTACTGTTGGAAGTAAAATTGAATATTAAACTGAATATTAGTCTTTTATAACTAAATATTTAATTAATAAAACAACAAAATGAAAACCGGTCAGATGTAAAAGTAAAAGAGAACATATTTTGACTGTCTTATTTTGACAAAATATCGTGGATTGGTTCACCTTACATGAACAGTAAACTTACTTTGTCGGTCACACAAGAAATATGACCTTTTTAAAACGTCTCAAACTTTCTTGGATATCCTAATTATGTGCCAATCGAACTTAGTTTGACAGAGAATATTCACAGTTTTAATCGCGCATTACAAAGCTACACGACTGAGCACTGGTGTTCTGTAGAGTGTGGATATTGTATCAACACTGAACATCTTCGACCATATTAACCGCCAAGGAATGGATGTATTCGTGTCTCGACGCATTCACTCGTGAAATATTATGTCTAGATTATAAGGTGGTATATTTTATATGTTGCGTTTTATCGATGTGACGAATATTTGATTATTAATCTCTGCATGCATGTTGTGGACCTAGAGATCACAGTCATGAAGGTGGGTTCATATGATTTAATTCTAGACTGGTTTGAAAATAAGAAAATCCTAACTTTTTGCTGAAGAGAGTGCCAGAAGAAATATTTAAACGGATTGTAGTTACAGTTGATTAACTGAACACTAAAACCAATGTTGTCAGACTCAAATTTAAAAATTAACCTGCATTTTTAGGGATGAAAACGAAAATTGGTGATTGACATTGGTTTCCAGATTCAGTACCAAAAGTTACGTTATAAAAGTGATGTTCTCAGCTTTTAACACACATTTGCCGTTGCTTTAGATTCCTTATCTATTTTATTATTTCCAATAGTCTATTCGAAGTTCGAATGTTGATGTGTTTTCCATTTTCTTTTATTGCAGTTGTTTAGGTTTTATTTATTTTTATTATATGACATACTCGACAACAAGGTCATACCATGACGTCAGGTCTATCACACATCGCCGGGGTCGTTATAAGGGGAATCTATCATTTGGGAAGGGCGGAAGGTCGCAAAGAGTGTTTACATGGGAATGAGAATGAGAAGAAAGATGGATACGTAAAAAGCAGAAGTGAGTAAAATCAGGATGATTTAAGATACGCACGAGAGCCCTCTTTGCGAGCACCGGTCACCACGAGGAGGAACCCACTTCGACCGGTTTGCTTGCTCAGACGCCCCTACTGGATACTCTCGAGTGATTGAACCGGCTGTTTAAATAGTCTGCTAAAGTTGGTAATTAACTACCTTTGGTTGGTTACGCGGAACAGCAGGCGTGACTAAAGAGACCTGTGCATGTGAGGTGTGTACATATGGCAACTCAGTACTGCTCGGCTTCTTCTGTTTCTACCATCTAATTGACACAGGTCCATCAGGGGTATTTCTGATGTCAAATCTCACTGCATTGAAAAAGAATTTGAATGTGTAGCATGCTCCTGGCGCCTCCTGGACCAACACTTCATCATTCTTTCCGCCTACCGATCCCCTCTAGGCAACTTCCATTCCTTTTTAATCAAACTTGATGAAGTGCTTATTTTTATCACCAAGAAATTCCCCAATGCGGATATCGTACTCTGTGGTGATCTAAATGTGGATCTACTGAGCCAATCTTCTTCCCGATCCAAACTTCTCGACTTACTTCACTCTTTTAACATTCGCGAATCCATTCTCACACCAACCCGTGTCACGGTTGCAAGCAGCTCTCTCATTGACAACATTTTCACGACTGTAGACCCTGCATCTTTCTCTACCATCTCAACTGACCCTGGACTGTCTGACCACCATCTCCTCACTCTCAATCTCAATCTCCGGCACTGCTCGTCCAAGTCTCCCCCAACTATCAGAGTCAGGAAACGTGTTTTCAGTCCTGATAACACAGTCTATTTCCAGTCGCTATTATGTAACGAAACTTGGCAGTCACTGTACCTTCCCGGTAATTCCGACCAACTTTTCTCACGTTTCCTCTCTACTTTTTTGCACCATTTCAACACAGCTTTCCCCCTGAGAACCTGCCCCCTTAAGGTTCAAAAAGTAAATCCGTGGATTACACCGGATCTGCGATCGGAAGCCGACACCCTGCGATCCCTTCACCTTGAACTAAAGTCCTCTAATATTCCATTACGTCAACAACTTTATCGTGACCTTAAAAAATCGCATGCAAAAAATATACGTCAAGCGAAGCTACACTATAATGATAAACTAATTTCCTCATCCAGAAATACCTCCAAGGCTACTTGGTCAATGATCAAATCCCAGACCTCTGCCCCCCAGCCCAATTGTAACCTCTCATTAACTGTAGATGGACAGATGATATCTGACCCATCAGCTCAGTCTGAACTCTTTAATAATTTCTTCATCAACTCCTGCAATACTGCCAGGCCTAACATGCAAACAAATTCTTCCCCTTCTAAACCCGTACCATCACATCTCAGCTCGACTATCTTTCCGACTATCTTTCTCTATCCCACCACCCCCTCTGAGGTAGCCATGGCTACAAGGAAACTAGCCACGAAACACTCGTCTGGACTCGACGAAGTGCCGGGCTCTCTTCTATCTAAGTGTTCTGACCTTCTCTCCGGCCCACTATCTTTCATTATCAACGAATCATTCTCCGATGGCATTTTCCCCTCAAAACTTAAGGCAGCTAAAGTCATCCCCATTTACAAGTACAAGGGTAAAAAATCTGACATGACCAACTATCGACCAATCTCTCTCCTCTCCTCCTTCTCCAAAATTTTTGAATATGTAATGTCCGGGACAAGGTACAGTGAAGGTACAGTGATAACTCGGTGATATTTCGTTATAATCAGTCTTTAATAGACACTAGCAACAGACTACATGTTCTCAGAGCAACCACCATTACTAACCTCCGGTCCCCACATCCGGTTCCTGATCACCGCCCACTCCACATGCTACTCAGCTATGGACACTACAGAAGGCAGTGCAGGCCTAATACATAACAACTCCTCCCCCTTTTAGATTAACACAATTAACTTGATTATGATAGTACATAGAAATGAGGGGAATTGCAAAATTATTCTTCTTCTTCAACGCCTCACAAAATCCTGCAGATACTGCGGGACTCTGCGCTGCCTATGGGAACACCTGGTAGCGGAACTCGATGTATCTTGGACCAGTGGACTAGCCGCTGGAGACTGTACCTCGGGGCCGTCCAGTAACTTATCTGGGTCCGGGTCTTGAGGGTCAGGATCTCTGTGTTTGACGGAGTCATCGGGAACAGCAGTCTCTTCAGACACTGAAGCGTTATTGTTACTTGGTAGGATTGCGGTTGGAACCGGTTGGACATCTGGTACATTTGATCGTGCTGGCTCGACAGGTTGGACACGCCTTATCAGCTGATCAAGATGTCGCTTCTCCATGCCACCATCAGGTCTTTGAATCTGGAAGTTGCGCGGACCTTCCACCTGGGCAACGACCCCTGGTAACCATTTTTCTCCGTGACCGTAGTGACGGTAGTAGACTGCGTCTCCCACTGCGAACTGTCTTGACTTTTGAGAATTAGCCACAGCCGTTTCCTCCCTTTTTGAATTACTCACTGCTGTCGCTGGATGTAATTTGTCAAATAGAGTTCGAATCTTCCTCCCCATCAGCATCTCCGATGGACTGAGTCCTGTTGACTGACTAGGCGTGGTGCGCAGCGTCAGCAAAATGTTCGCTAGTTGTATGCTCCAATCGGCAACTGGCAACTTTTTCAGAAGATTCTTCAGTGTTTGAACTGTACGTTCAGCCTGCCCATTGGAAGCTGGACTATAAGGAGCAGATCTTATGTGAACAATTAAATTCTTTTTTAAAAATTGTGCAAATTCCTCTGAGCGAAAGGCAGGGCCATTATCGCTAACCAGCTCATCCGGCAACCCATGCGTAGCGAACCATGTTCTGAGCCATGCGATCGTGGTTTTTGTGGACATGGACCCCTGGGTGCCCACCGCCTCGACCCATTTCGATCTGGCGTCCACCAGTACGAGGAACGTGTGACCATTAACAGGTCCGGCATAGTCCACGTGCAGTCTAGACCATACTTGACTGGGTACAGACCATGGAATCACGGGTGATTTGCTAGGGTTGGGTCTGCATTGGGAGCATTCCCTGCATGATAAAACCAATGACTCAATGTTCTGGTCAATGTTCGGCCACCATACATAACTGCGAGCTAAGGCCTTTGTCTTAACTATGCCCAAATGCACTTTGTGCAACTGTTCTAATACTGCACTTCTGAGCTTCAGTGGAATCACTACCCTGTTGCCGCGTAATAGGCATCCTTTCATCACCGAAAAGTGACCCACCTTTGCTTTGAGGTATTCTCGAACCTCAGGAGAGACATGCGCATGGTTCCACCCTCGCAGCACTCCTTCGAGGACCTGCGACAGGATTGGGTCGTCTCTGGTCGCACGAGCTACACTTTCTGAGTTGAGTGGTGAATCTGGCGGGGCTCCCTCCAAAAGAAGAACACCTGCAGGATCAGGATACTCTGCATCCTCAACGGTTCCTACAGGGAACCTGCTCAAGAAATCAGCATTGCTGTGAAGTTTGCCGGGTCTATGCTTCAGAGTGTAGTTGTAGTTACTCAACATCAAACACCAGCGAATCATCCTTGGAGATACTACATCTGGTATCGGTTTGTCAGGGCGGAAAACTCCTAGTAAGGGTTTATGATCCGTGAGAATAGTAAATGGACGTCCCGCCAAGTACATGTGGAACTTAGTTACCCCAAAAATCACTGACAGCCCCTCTTTGTCAAACTGGCCATAGTTAACTTCACTGGGACGTAGAGAGCGTGACGCAAATGCCACAGGCTTCTCACTACCATCCTTGAGGATGTGTGATAGCACAGCTCCAACACCATGCGGTGCTGCATCACAGGCTAAAATCAATGGCAGTTCAGGATCATAGTGCGCCAAAACAACCCCTGAAGTCATAACTTCTTTAACGTAACTTACACAGGCTTCTTGCTGCTCCTCCCATTTCCATGGAACACCATCACGAAGTAGCTCGTACAGTGGATGGAACACTGTGGCCTTATGAGGAAAGAATCTGTCGTAATAATTCACGTAGCCTAAGTAGACTTGAAGTTCCTCCTTGTTTCTTGGTGAGGGTGCATCCAACAGGTCCTTAACCTTGCGGTCTGTTGGGCGTACTCCGTCTCCTGAAATGTGATATCCCACATATTCAAGTGAAGGTACATTGAACAAGCACTTCTCCAGGCGAAGCTTGAACCCAGCTTGCTGTAGACGAGAAAGCACCTGGTTGACTCGCTGCCACAATTCGTCTTCATTTTCTGCGGTGCAGAGGATATCGTCCATGTACACTACAACTCCAGGAATCCCGGCTAGAATACTGTCCATGATTTTTTGGAATAATGCCGGAGCGGATGACAGACCTGGTGTAAGACGCCTCATCTGGTACAGCCCTCTATGCGTGTTCAGGGTTAACACACGTGACGTTTCATTGTCCACGGTAACTTGCATGAAGGCATGGGACATATCAAATTTTGCAAACGTTTTGCCTCGTGCAAGCTTGTTCAAAACATTGTTGATAGTTGGTAAGGGATAGATCTCCTGCTGACACAGTGGATTGATGGTCCCGCTGAAGTCTCCGCAGATGCGTATGGTCCCATCCCTCTTTTCTACGTTGACCGTAGGCGTACCCCACTCGGAGGTGTCCACGGGTTGCAGTACGCCATCCTCAACAAGTTCGTCCAGGGCCGCGTTGACCCTTGATTCAAGAGCATATGGTACCGCTCGTGACCGTCTGAACACGGGTGTGGTCCCTGGTTTGAGATAGATGTGAGCCGGAGGTCCCGTGTACTTCCCTAGGCCTGGAGTGAACACATCGCTGAATAACCGTATCTCGGGTGGCAAATTTCCTTCAGAAATACTGTTAATTCCCTCTACACTTATTCCCAGGAATGGGAACCACCATCTGCCCATGAGACTTGGTCCCGACTTGCGCATGACCAACAATGGTAGTTTGGTATGCGTGTCCCGATAGCTAATTGTAGCACTGAATTGACCTTCCACCTGCAACTCTTCGTTGGACCAAGTATTGAGATTCACTGACGGTCTATCTAGCTGTTGTTCCGGGAACATAGACTTGAAAATATCCATGCCAATAATAGAATGGCTTGCGCCACTATCGACCTCCATTCTCAGCGGCTTCCCCTCCACACACACTGTTACAAATACTGGTGGCGGAGCTGGAGTGTGCCCGAGTGTAGACGTATGGAACAGGAAAGCACCTACCTGGGGTAGCTCAGTGTCTGATGTAGGCCTATCAGTAGATGATTGGATATTATGTGCCTTCCCTTGTGATTGCTTGTGATTAGGCTTATAGCCTTGCTGAGGCTTGCCTGAGCTGCTACTGGCACCCTGGTTCCTCTTCTTTTTCATACATGCTGCTTCAATGTGACCTTGAATATTACAGTACCTGCATTTTACTTGGGCAAATCTACAAGTCTGCGGTGCATGATTCCCATCGCATCGGAAACACAGTGAATTATCAGACTGCTTGGGCTTCCCTCCCCCGTTGGCAAATGATCGTTGACCCGCATTGCTGGAAGCAGCACGGTGAACAGCACTAGTGGCCGCAGCTACTGGAGCCTGCAACTGGGTGACATGAGACTTCGCAGCTTCGGCTGCCAAGACCTTGTCAGCGGCTGATTTCAAGGTTAGGTCAGGCGTGCGAAACAATGATTCCTTGACCTGAGGGTCAGTCACACCTGCCACTATCTGCCCGAGGAGTTGTTCGTCCAATTGAGAAGGTTCAAACTCACACGATACTGCTAACATTCTGAGCTCTGCTAGGAAGTCCTTGAATGCCTCACCCGGCTGCTGGACACGCCGGCGAAAAATGTCACGTTGGACCCACTTACTGGCCTTGGGTATGTAATGTGAGTCTAGAAGTTCCAGAGCTGTCTTGTAGTCGATCTCGGATGTTGCTCGGGGCATACATAGCTTCCTGATAGTTGCAAAAACTACCCCACCAGTACCGGAGAATAGGATTGCTTTCTTCCGTTTGGCGTCAGTAATTGCGTTGGCCTCGAAATAATATTCAAGCTGCTCTTTGAATATCTTCCAGTCTTCGGCATGGCCGGACACGAACGTTGGAACGGATCCAATTGTGCCTACTACGACGGTCGTAATAGCGTCAGCCATGGTAGAAGCGTCTAGGCCTAGCGTGGCTAGCCTAGGCGTGGAACCTCAAGAGAGCGCGAGCACATGGCGTGAAAACACAAAAGTAACCAAAAAAGGTCGCAAAACCAGTTTAAATCTCGTTCATCCTCGTCGCCAAAAGTTCTTGTAATGTCCGGGACAAGGTACAGTGAAGGTACAGTGATAACTCGGTGATATTTCGTTATAATCAGTCTTTAATAGACACTAGCAACAGACTACATGTTCTCAGAGCAACCACCATTACTAACCTCCGGTCCCCACATCCGGTTCCTGATCACCGCCCACTCCACATGCTACTCAGCTATGGACACTACAGAAGGCAGTGCAGGCCTAATACATAACAGAATATATCATGCATGATCGTCTTTTATCATTTCTTAACTACCACAACATTCTCTCCCCTAGTCAGCACGGCTTCCTGAAAAACAAATCCACGACAAGTGCAATTTATAGTTTTCTCTCCCCCCTCTATTCGGCCTTGGACAAAGGTGACCATACAATAGGAATGTTTTACGATATGACCAAGGCTTTTGACACAATCAATCACAAAATTCTCATAGAGAAACTCAATGCCCTCGGTATCCGTGGGGCAGCTCTTGACTGGCTGTCCTCTTTCCTGTCCGGCAGAAGTCAGGTGGTAGAACTCCGTTCATCCGATAGTAAATCCGTCACCAAAATCTACTCTAAACCTCAATCCACCATCTGTGGAGTTCCCCAGGGATCAATATTGGGACCCTTAGCTTATATACTGTATGTAAATGATCAATCGGCTTTCCTAGACGAGGGGACGCCCACCCAATATGCCGATGACTCTAGCCACCTGTTAACTTTACCAAAACACAAACCCATTCAGGACCTTCCCCCCCTAATCAACAAACATGTGGGACAAATGTCTTCTTACTGCCTTGAAAACCAGCTCACAATATCGCGGTCTAAAACTGTTTATCTGTATTTTCATACCCATAACAAGATTCCTCCCGTAAGCCCCCTTGTTCGTCTTGACTCTGACATTATCCCCCGCTCTACAAACGTAAAGATGCTTGGCCTGGCACTCACCGATAATCTAGATTGGTCAACTCACGTTAGCAATGTTGCCAACAAAATCTTAGCAGGCTGCTACGCAATACGTAAGCTTAAACAAATAGTACACCCCCACGTCCTCTTACTAGTTTATTTTGCCCACATCCACTCCCATTTATCATACGGCCTATTGTTTTGGGGAGCCTCTCCCCATGCCAACAGAATATTTATTCTGCAAAAAAGAGTGATACGAATAATTGCAGGCGTTTCCAGGAAACATTCTTGTAAGGAACTCTTCAGGGAACTGGGAATTCTTACTCTGGCATGTACCCTTATCCAATCGGCAGCATTGTTTGTTCACACCAATAGAAATCTATTCCCTCTAAATGCATCCGTGCACAGCCACTTCACTAGAGCCAACCTCCACATCCACAGACCTACCCATAATCTGTCTCTCTTTTCGCGAGGTCCCGAATATCTCTCATCCACCATCTACAACAAGCTCCCTAACCACATCAAAACCTCTCCCACCCTGCCCTCCTTCAAACACAACTTGAAGATATTTCTTAAGGCCAGAAGCTTCTACTCAATCAATGACTTTCTCTCTGAGTAAAGTAAAGTTGTTTCACTTATGTTGCTTCTTTTATCAATATATATATCAATATTAAATCACACTTATTTATAACATCACATACATGTTAGGCTAATCTCCCTTTACTGTCACATATCTGATATTTGTATTTGTATCTGTATTGTATTGTATTATATTTTATGTATTGTGTCTGTGTACTGGCCAGCGTGCCATCTATCATGTTTATTTCAATTTAAATCTAGTACATACTCTTATCATACCTTTAGTAATAAGACCATGACAATACCTATATTTGTACAATGTACCAATCAACAGGTTAATAAATTATCTTATCTTATCTTATCTTATCTTAACTACCTTTGGTTGGTTACGCGGAACAGCAGGCGTGACTAAAGAGACCTGTGCATGTGAGGTGTGTAGGCCTACATATGGCAACTCAGTACTGCTCGGCTTCTTCTGTTTCTACCATCTTATTGACACAGGTCCATCAGGGGTAATTAACTACCTTTTGTTGGTTACGCGGAACAGCAGGCGTGACTAAAGAGACCTGTGCATGTGAGGTGTGTAGGCCTACATATGGCAACTCAGTACTGCTCGGCTATCTTCAGGGCTGCAGTGTGGGAGTTACTCCGTGTTGGAGTTGTTCCGTGTGGCCGGGGGGGGGGGGGGGGGGGGTTCTGGGAGTTACTCCGTCTTGGAGTTGTTCCGTGAAACCCCTAATACTGTGTACCCGACCTAGGTTAGAGGTGGGGTTGGGGCCAACGTATTGTTGGAGTGATTACATAGCTGGCCGTAAACTATCTCTTATGAAAGCTAATACTGCAGGGTATTAAGTAAACTATACAACTGTGAGGTGGGTCTATAATGGTGCATATTATAGGGTCTTGGGAATAGTACATGCACCATCTTCTCCACAAACATTCAAACAAACCGACATGCAGTTGGTTTCAAATGAATTTATAAAGGGAGGAGGATATGATGGTTACAAATAACTTAGGCCTACTGATAACTAACTGAGAGTGTATTTCGTTTCTTTGTTTCTAGCATTACATCATTACAACATCGTACAAAGGAGAAAATAAAGTAATATTCTATCCTTATAACACGGCAGAGTCCCACATGTGCCATAATAAAAACAATTATGTATAAAATACATAGCAAAAAGACAAACTGGTAATAACAACACAAGTAAAATAAGTAGGCCTATACCTATAATCTCGACGGAAACTGTACATGCTAAAATTTCATATAAAAAAGACTCACAAAGTTGAGGTGCTTGTTCATAAATACAAACAAACAAGTACACAGCTGTATCCTATTATAAACACTCAACACATTTGAATTGATAAGATTTGATAATTTGTTATAACGACATACTCGACAACAACAGGCAGAAGTTTTTTAACTTCTAATATGGATTCAATTCCATTACTTCTTGGCTTAGGAATAAGTAAACGGTGATTTTGGAGCCGTCCTAGCAACGTGCACTCAATAAATTCAAAGTTGTTCTGAATCGACCTTGTTGATTATGGCATTTGTCCGCAGGTGTTCGCACTGTCCAATCACTGATTCATATGTTTCATATTTGAAATATAGATCTTTGATTGGTTATCGCTCACTCGTCGATAGTGTTCGAAGCCTACAGGGTTGGTTTAGTCACTTTAAATTAAAGTCCCCCACTGCAAATCAGTTTAGTTACTGAGTGGGTAGACTCTAAATGTGAATTTATTTATTTTCTTTATTTTCTTTATTTACTATGGTCATATGACGACGGAGGATGTATGGAAGAAAGGGACCAGTAGGACATTAAGGAATGGAAAAGAAAAAGAAGAGGTCGTGGGCTACCTTCCGTCTGGCTTCAACCCCTTGATAAATCCGGCTAGGGTGTCCCAATACCGTAATGGGACCCCATATACGAGAAGCATACGATTCTGTCGGCCTAACTATCGGGATCAGTAGACCACAGAAACCTGTCCACCACGATAAGGTAGCATTCCCTCCCTGGGTAAGAAGTTAAAACGCAATTGCTTACAAAAACATCCATATATTATACATGTGTAATGATTGTGTCGTAATATTTATCATTGCGCTTAGTCAGGAACAATCAACACGGGTTATGATTGTTATTCATTGTATTCAACTTATGCAACTGACAATTATTAGGCAACCAGACTAGTCACACAGATACGTGTAAGTCTGTCAGCCGCCTCTAAAGCCTGTAGTGTACTGATCACTGAGGGGCATCAGCACAGCACACAGGTTTGTCTGTTATTCATTGTATTCAACTTATTCAACTGACAATAAGGCCACAGACTAGTCACACAGATACGTGTAAGTCTGTCAGCCGCCTCTAAAGCCTGTAGTGTACTGATCACTGAGGGGCATCAGCACAGCACACAGGTTTGTCTGTTATTCATTGTATTCAACTTATGCAACTGACAATAAGGCCACAGACTAGTCACACAGATACGTGTAAGTCTGTCAGCCGCCTCTAAAGCCTGTAGTGTACTGATCACTGAGGGGCATCAGCACAGCACACAGGTTTGTCTGTTATTCATTGTATTCAACTTATGCAACTGACAATAAGGCCACAGACTAGTCACACAGATACGTGTAAGTCTGTCGACCGCCTCTAAAGCCTGTAGTGTACTGTTCACTGAGGGGCATCAGCACAGCACACAGGTTTGTCTGTTATTCATTGTATTCAACTTATGCAACTGACAATTAGGCAACCAGACTAGTCACACAGATACGTGTAAGTCTATCAGCCGCCTCTAAAGCCTGTAGTGTACTGATCACTGAGTGGCATCAGCACAGCACACAGGGTTGTCTGTTATTCATTGTATTCAACTTATGCAACTGACAATAAGGCCACAGACTAGTCACACAGATACGTGTAGGTCTGTCAGCCGCCTCTAAAGCCTGTAGTGTACTGATCACTGAGAGCATCAGAACAGCACAAGGGTTTTGTCTGTTATTCATTGTATTCAACTTATGCAACTGACGATTAGGCAACCAGACTAGTCACACAGATACGTGTAAGTCTGTCAGCCGCCGCTAAAGCCTGTAGTGTACTGATCACTGAGTGGCATCAGCGCAGCACACAGGTTTGTCTGTTATTCATTGTATTCAACTTATGCAACCGACTATTAGGCCACCAGACTAGTCACACAGATACGTGTAAGTCTGTCAGCCGCCTCTAAAGCCTGTAGTGTACTGATCACTGAGTGGCATCAGCGCAGCACACAGGTTTGTCTGTTATTCATTGTATTCAACTTATGCAACCGACTATTAGGCCACCAGACTAGTCACACAGATACGTGTAAGTCTGTCAGCCGCCTCTAAAGCCTGTAGTGTACTGATCACTGAGGGGCATCAGCACAGCACACAGGTTTATTGACTGTTATTCATTGTATTCAACTTATGCAACTGACAATAAGGCCACAGACTAGTCACACAGATACGTGTAAGTCTGTCAGCCGCCTCTAAAGCCTGTAGTGTACTGATCACTGAGGGGCATCAGCACAGCACACAGGTTTGTCTGTTATTCATTGTATTAAACTTATGCAACTGACAATTAAGCCACCAGACTATAGTCACACAGATACGTGTAAGTCTGTCAGCCGCCTCTAACGCCTGTAGTGTACTGATCACTGAGTGGCATCAGCGCAGCACACAGGTTTGTCTGTGATTTATTGTATTCAAGTTATTCAACTGACAATAAGGCCACAGACTAGTCATACAGATACGTGTCTGTCAGCCACCTCTAAAGCCTGTAGTGTACTGATCACTGAGTGGCATCAGCACAGCACACAGGTTTGTCTGTTATTCATTGTATTCAACTTATTCAACTGACAATAAGGCCACAGACTAGTCACACAGATACGTGTAGGTCTGTCAGCCGCCTCTAAAGCCTGTAGTGTACTGATCACTGAGAGCATCAGCACAGCACAGCACACAGGTTTGTCTGTTATTCATTGTATTTAACTTATGCAACTGACAATAAGGCCCCCAGACTAGTCACACAGAAACGTGTAAGTCTGTCAGCCGCCTTTAAAGCCTGTAGTGTACTGATCACTGAGTGGCATCAGCACAGCACACAGGTTTGTCTGTTATTCATTGTATTCCACTTATGCAACTGACAATAAGGCCACAGACTAGTCACACAGATACGTGTAAGTCTGTCAGCCGCCTCTAAAGCCTGTAGTGTACTGATCACTGAGGGGCATCAGCACAGCACACAGGTTTGTCGGTTATTCATTGTAAACAACTTATGCAACTGACAATAAGGCCCCCAGACTAGTCACACAGATACGTGTAGGTCTGTCATTTGCCTCTAAAGCCTGTTGTGTACTTATCACTGAGAGCATCAGCACAGCACACAGGTTTGTTTGATATTTAACGACGTACTCGTCAACTAGGATCATTTTATGACCTATTATTATGACTTGCCATTAAACTGCCACACGTGCGGTTTTGTGAGAGCGAGTTCGCATTCGTTAGTAATTTCAAATTTGTAATACGATCCTAAACATGTTGAACTGTAAGCATAATATGATTAAGTGAAATGCATTAAAAAATCATGAATATCAATACTTTTAAGTCTTAAGATTTAAAAATTAAGAACTGTTTCAAGTTTGTTTTTCAAAATCATTTAAAATAATGTAGAAACAATATTTATAAACTAATGTTAACCTCCAAAGTCCGAGTTCCTACCTTATTAAAAATAATTTATAATTCAGTTACATGTGAAAATTATTATCCATGCATGAATCGGTTGGTATTCGCTCACTCAAGAACGCTTGAGATTGAAGTCACTTTCCAATGTGGCGGCCTTGCCGGGTTAACTTCTCAGTGTGAATTGGCGGTATCGCTAAACGTGGATTACTTATCTCTTTCTAGCTGTTATACTATTCATTTTGAAGGAAAAACTTATAGGAAAGCATATTTTGTTTACATGCCAGTTTAGTCATTATGAAGGTTATTTCAAAAATATGGACTCAGTAGTTTACTTGCTATAACAATTCACGCATAGCATCGGAAAATGAGCAATTTGTTGATTGTTTTCTCAACTTCAACTGTCGAGAAACTAATGATCGGTTTTCGACGAAAGGTCCAAATATATACCAATAATGTGAGATAATAAACAAATAAACATTCTAGATAGAAAATACCCCGAACGAAAATTCATAGCATGCACTAAGTTGCAGGGTGCAGCGGTTGAACCTCAAAAGCAGCGGTCTGGGCCGTGAAACTACGCACCCTGCATTAACATGCATGTTGTGAATTTTCGTTCGGGACCCTTTATTTCTAGAAAGTGTATTTGTTTATTATCTCACATTGTTCTCCTGTCAAAATCCGAGCATCAATTTTTCGACAGTTGAAGTTGAGAAAACAGTCAGAAATTTGCTCATGTTCCGACTCTATGCGTGAATTTTTATAACAAGTAGTACTGGGTCTATAATTTTGAAATAACCTTTATGATGACTATTTGGCATGTAAACGTATTACGGTTTCCTATAAGTTTTTCCTTCAAAATGAATAGTATTACAGTTAGAACAAGATTAGTACCGTGTGGTTTGTGCAAGAATCCGTAGACAGAGCGTTAGCTAAGGGACAATTTTGTCCGCAAGGGGCGTATCTTTGTTTTGCGATCGCGAATATTGTTATCCTATATCGTGTATTTAAACAAAGAAATCCGGCCTCAAGGACCAAATGGGGTCTTCTGGTATCTGAGTTTGAGTCCGTCCCTATGAACTAGGATAGTTTAACATTTTACGTTTATCATCGTTTTTGTTATTACGGTTGTGTAAACTCGATGGCGAATATGTAAGAAGTTTTAATCATGTAAATTTGAAGTGAAATACAAATTCGTGTTTTAAAATAGGTAACACAATACATCAACTTGTCTTCATTGACTGGACTATATATAGATTCAAGGCAATTCCAAAAAGCCCCCCTCCCCCCCTCTCCACAACTGTTATAATTGCCAATGGAATCCTATACGAAATTATTCATAAGTAACAAGAAAATCCATAGAGCCACGAGTCACAAACAATGAAAACATAAAAAACATCTTATTTATACGTTGTTGTTAGCCTCATGAACTTGTACAACAGGTGATTGAATATGCATTCTCATATACATTAACATACAATGCTAAGCAAATTATCATATAACACATTGAATGTAAGAAAACGAGCTGATTGGAGTATAGAGAAATGACTGATTTGGTAGGCCTACTACACTCCAGCCTCGAACCCCATAGCAATCAATGTGTCGTTATCACAACACAAAGTGAATCAAGTTGTCACGCCGACAGACAGTTAATTGTATGCCCTTACTTTTGATTATGTTCCAGTAATTATTGTATGTACTGTAGACACGAGTGTATATCTACCGTGCGACATTAGTTGATTCTACTCGTATTGCAGAAGACATTAAAGAAGGTGCCTTTATTGCCACATTCTTGTACGTTATTTTGATATTATTATTGCAGCCAAGATGTGGACGTTCATAGCCGGTGTCCTGGCATTCCTGTACGTGTTCTACTGGTGGCCTCGACGACACCTGTTGAAAGCAGCCTATCGAATGCCCGGACCTCCTGCTTTACCCCTGATCGGCAACCTGTTGTCATCCTCAAGTGATCCAGAGAAATCGTTTGCTGCACTATTGGAGATGGTGGCGACATACGGTACAGTAATCCGCTTCTGGGCCGGCCCTAAGCTCTACATCTTGCTGACAGACCCCGCCGACGCCCAGGCCATCCTAGGCAACAGTAGGGTCAGGAATAAAGACGAGTGGCTGACTTCGGCTATGGCGACATTCCTCGGTGAAGGACTTCTGACAAGTCGGGGAGACAAGTGGAAGTTGCATCGGAAACTCATCACGCCGGCGTTCTCGTCCAAACTGTTGAAGATGTACATTGAGATCTTCGGTAGGAGAGGCTATGTTATGATGGATACCCTCGAGAGTTTGGCTGACGGGAAGACGTTTGATGTACACCACCTTATCAACCTGTTGACTGCGGATACCATCTGCGAGACTGTGTTGGGTGAGTGAGTCACGGTATCTTTGAACTAACATGAACATGAGCAAGGTTTACTAGACCTCCGCTCCGCTCTGAATCTCCGCTAGACGGAGATCAAGCAGATCTTCGGGAACTTACAACTGTTTCAATATTACTCACTTTTTACCTCTTGAGCAAGTGTTTTACACTCCAAATCTGCTCTTAGCCATCCATTCCATGAGGCGTTGAATGTGCTCAATTTCAAAACATGTAAAGACGTGCTTATATGCCTGGGTGACATTCATAAAATTTCAGTGGCGAATTGCATGCTTCCATTTAACAATACGAAAATTTGAATACATCAATTAGCTCAGCTTAGTTTTGATCAGCTGTATGTTTTAGTGAGAGTGAACACTGTCCCCAGGAACCAGCGTGAGTTTCCCTGAAGGGGTGGGTCGCCAGCTCTATGACGCGTTTCAGCTGGGTGGCGAGCTGGTGATGCGGCGGCTGTCTTCACCCTGGCTTCTGATTGGTTGGCTGTATCCTCACACTGACGACGGACGAAGGGCGAGAGAACTAAAGGAGGCAAGTCTCTTGCAAGTCGGTTTCATGGGGCGTCGCAACATTTCCATCTTTCACATTTTAAATCACACTTTGTAAAATGCAACTTTCAAAATGTGTATTTCAGAAATTGATGTAGGTGGACTAAAGCATGAATAAGAACCAAGACTATTAGACCGGGAGTAGTATTAAAACACAAATAAACACACGAACAATAACCACGGTCAAAAAATAAAACATTATTTATTTTTTGACCGTGGTTATTGTTCGTGTGTTTATTTGTGTTTTGGACTAAAGCTTATTGTAATCCACAGAGCTGCTAATTATATTTTAAAAATTCGTTAGAAATGACGGTATGTTATTTCAACCAAAGGTTTATAATAATAGTGATTCCATTGGGATAGTCAGTTGAAAAACTAAAAAATCACCAATGTGTCATAAGTACGTGAAATTCAGTTATTTGTAAAACAAAATTGATATAGGTTGCTTCAATGCAAGAAAACAAATAGTGAACTTTTAGCTATTCTACTTGGTTCATTTTGCCAGCTCTGCTGCATTTTTCTTCTAAAGCGTAGTACAGTGTATCGGTTCTGAGCTCGCTAGCGCCTTCCCGATAGACAGAGAACTCATTTTGTTAAACGAGACCAGCTACAACACTCAGCGACTGCGGACAGTGCTGCTCAAAACAGATTGCAACTTTTCTACAAATCAAGTCACACAAAAATTAACTGCAGGGCATTTTGTAGAAGAACACGTTCGTACCAAGAACCATGTTATTGGTATAGAAACGATGCACATTTAACCTCCTGATCGATTTTTGATGTGCCCTACTTTAGCGGTGGTTTTACTACCTTGAGGCAACATTTTCTTCATATGGGAATTACCAAGAATTATCATGAGAAAAGTTGCTCGGTGCTTCTTGGTAGCAACAAGCCAAAAAATCGTGTTTTCTTTAATTTTTTAACCACCTGCTTTTAAAGTATGGTATCTTTTAGTCATGTTTTCCATATTTGAGGGTGGACATAATATACAAATGGTATTTTTTTCACCTGACTATCCCTTTAATGGAACAGCATACGTTTACATAATCTGTGTGATAGATGATATTGATTTACAAGTGGTGGAATGTTAATATCAAGAGGCAGTGTTTTGAAATAAATATTATATATCTAAAAACGATCAGTTTTAGTAAACGTATATGATACACTTGTAATTCCTGAAATACTGATGAATTTGTTCCCTGATAAATTTCCTTGAAATTTTCTAGAAATATTCTCTCCTTACTAATTTCTTGGTAAATCTATATACACATGTAATGAGAAATTTTCATTATCTCTTTTGACAGAGATGATTTCAGAAAGTGTTTATTGGTCAAGCGCATTATGGGAAGAGGTTGTAATCCTCATCAAACCGTGTTCTGTTGTTTAGAAACTCAATGAGTTCGGCTCCGACGTGATATCCGACAAGCTGCAGGCGTTTCGACAGAAAGGAGCGACAGAGAGCGACGAGAACATCATCAAAACATTCATCGACGTAGTCGTTGAAACGTCGGAGATGGAGGGATCTGTAATGACGGCGCAGGAGCTCATGGACGAAGTTTGCACCCTTTTCGTGGCTGCCGTCGAGACGACCTCAACAGTCTCGGCCGCCTTCATAACGCTCATGGGTTGGTATCAAGTTGACCTTGGGTTGGTACAAGCAAAGACGACCTCCACAGTCTCGGCCGCCTTCATAACGCTCATGGGTTGGTATCAAGTTGACCTTGGGTTGGTACAAGCAAAGACAACCTCCACAGTCACAGCCGCCTTCATAACGCTCATGGGTTGGTATCAAGTTGACCTTGGGTTGGTACAAGCAAAGACGACCTCCACAGTCTCGGCCGCCTTCATAACGCTCATGGGTTGGTATCAAGTTGACCTTGGGTTGGTACAAGCAAAGACGACCTCCACAGTCACAGCCGCCTTCATAACGCTCATGGGTTGGTATCAAGTTGACCTTGGGTTGGTACAAGCAAAGACGACCTCCACAGTCACAGCCGCCTTCATAACGCTCATGGGTTGGTATCAAGTTGACCTTGGGTTGGTACAAGCAAAGACGACCTCCACAGTCACAGCCGCCTTCATAACGCTCATGGGTTGGTATCAAGTTGACCTTGGGTTGGTACAAGCAAAGACGACCTCCACAGTCTCGGCCGCCTTCATAACGCTCATGGGTTGGTATCAAGTTGACCTTGGGTTGGTACAAGCAAAGACGACCTCCACAGTCACAGCCGCCTTCATAACGCTCATGGGTTGGTATCAAGTAGACCTTGGGTTGGTACAAGCAAAGACAACCTCCACAGTCACAGCCGCCTTCATAACGCTCATGGGTTGGTATCAAGTTGACCTTGGGTTGGTACAAGCAAAGACGACCTCCACAGTCACAGCCGCCTTCATAACGCTCATGGGTTGGTATCAAGTAGACCTTGGGTTGGTACAAGCAAAGACGACCTCAACAGTCACAGCCGCCTTCATAACGCTCATGGGTTGGTATCAAGTTGACCTTGGGTTGGTACAAGCAAAGACGACCTCCACAGTCTCGGCCGCCTTCATAACGCTCATGGGTTGGTATCAAGTTGACCTTGGGTTGGTACAAGCAAAGACGACCTCCACAGTCACAGCCGCCTTCATAACGCTCATGGGTTGGTATCAAGTAGACCTTGGGTTGGTACAAGCAAAGACGACCTCAACAGTCACAGCCGCCTTCATAACGCTCATGGGTTGGTATCAAGTTGACCTTGGGTTGGTACAAGCAAAGACGACCTCCACAGTCACAGCTGCCTTCATAACGCTCATGGGTTGGTATCAAGTTGACCTTGGGTTGGTACAAGCAAAGACGACCTCCACAGTCACAGCCGCCTTCATAACGCTCATGGGTTGGTATCAAGTTGACCTTGGGTTCCCAAGTAGCACAAAGTGATGGATTTCTTATGGAATACTGTAGCACGTCCAGCACCCGAGCTTATGGAAAAGCACTAGAGGTGCGCTTGTGGAACGCATAGTGGATTTGGCACAGCTTCCAGAAGTTTCCCACAAGCGGATTATAGTTTATGGCCCACTAGCGGAACGCTGTAGGAAATCCAGCAGTGAAGGGGTAACCATACTGCTGGATTAACTGCAGTGGAACGCCAACATTTCACAACTTTTTTGTGCTGGATATATGCTTGTGGAATGCGAGCGGAACACTGTAGGAATTCCAGCAGTAATGAGCGGGACATACTGCTGGATTTACTGCAGTGGAACGCTAACATTCCACAACTTTTTTGTGCTGGATATATGCTTGTGGAACGCGAGCGGAACACTGTAGGAATTCCAGCAGTAATGAGCGGGACATACTGCTGGATTTACTGCAGTGGAACGCTAACATTCCACAACTTTTTTGTGCTGGATATATGCTTGTGGAACGCGAGCGGAACACTGTAGGTGAACCAAAGCAGTTAATTGACAACTAGCGGATTTCCGGCAGAATTCCATTCGTTTTAAATCAATGCAATTTGTACAGAGTTTGTTAGAAATGAGTACTGAGTAGTCGTCCTGCAGTTTTCCATCACTTGTAGGACTGACTTACATCGCTAACAAATAACAAAATAACATAGATCAAAATAAGCCTGTTCTCATGGTCACCGTTCGATCCTAGCATCTCGCAACTTTGAGATTGTGTTGTTAAACTGGACCAGCAAAACTTTGTATTGTTTCAGTTAAGAGAAGAGGGTGATAAATGTAAAATACTAGTCACATGTAGTAATATATAAATGTGCACGCGTTTTATACTTTGTTTACACACAGAGTAATCACAATGCCAATTGCTAAATTAGATGTTAGATGTAGGATATATGGATTCGGGTTGCTTAAAATACAATATGAAATTGAGGTACAAAGCAATTTTATATTATCAAAACTACTTTACAATTCACAAATTACATTACATGCCACAGTGTATTGCATATACAATTCTACAGTAGAGTTGTATTATTTGTACAATGTTACAATGTTACGTCAAGATTCAAAACCAACACATTAAAAGGACCGTCTTTGCAAAAAAGTAAGCATATGGATTGTCATAACGTAATGTCATGCCATAGGAACTACGAACTGGCGCTAACACAAAAGTTAAAACATAATTCTCTGCTTTGATGACTCGAGTTAAATTACCATTTCAATAATATGTTACTATATAACATTCAATAACTCCTTTTTTACGCAGTTGTTTTTTAAACTAGGCGAGGATATAATTAGACAGAACGACAGAAGACGAGCTATTTATTTACCGTTTTTGAATGTAAAAAATTTGGCCACACTTTTTAAAGAACATCATAGAATGTCATATCTTTGTCTAAACTCTGTACGCGTATCCATTATTCATACGTTTTTTTGTGAAGATGGTCCTTTACGTAAAATATGCACTATGAAAAGGTTTTTCAATTTGTAGTACAACATTCATTGACATAGTTCCACTAAAAATTATATTGTGAAGACCATAATTAAAATTATAATATGGTTAACCTATGTTAAAAATAATTTCATACTGAATGTTCTGTTTAATCAACGTCTAGAAAATAAATATGTATGCCAATTGCCAACTTGATTAATACATATTATTTTATAGTAAACTTAGCATGAAAAATTATTTTTGAATATGCCTCAGTGCTGAGCTCATGGAGGCACCAAAGATATTTTCTAAAGTCATTGTACGCAACTACTAAATTAATTCAATGTAATTCTGCCCTTCAGAGCGAAGGGTAGCTTTACGTTAAAAACCGAACCAAATTCCAAATTTTGAATTATATCTTAAGAATGGCCATCGAAATCGAAAATCTGTGGTTTGGTGAGCCCTGCTGACTGAATGCTCTAAATGTGTAACTATAATTATTGATTCATTATGGTTGCTATATTCAAAATTAATTTTATTACTTATATGGATATAATCTTATTACTAATCATATGAATTTAAAAATCAAAATAACTACGCTAGTGATTATATTATTTCATTCAGTATGTAGACTTACCAAACCAGTCTGCAACTCATATTTTATTTGGGTAGTATTCTTGAGACATAATTTTAAAATTAAAAATGTGTGCAGTTTGTAATGTAAAGCTACCATTTGCTTTTACATTTCTTGCATGTTTTATTAATGCAAATTTCCTTCAAACATTTCTCTAACAAGGTACATTTTGTAAGAAAACTATCATAAGGATTTCCTTCATATTTCCAGAGGATGTTAAACACAAACTTAATTAATAACAATATTTTGGTACTATCATTAAAAAATTGGATGTAATTATTTTACATGTAATTTTATGTAAAAATTAAAAGATGATTAACCGATGAATACGATACTTTTAACACTATGTACTATTGTCTGATAAGCGAGATCACATTGTACTTTAGGTATTTTGACTATAAGCCGAAGATATGCGAATGTATCAATTAAGTCATCTTTGATTGTTAAGTATTTAGTGTTACTGTTCACGATTTAAAAAGTGACCTCTATTGACAGAGGGGGCAAAACTTTTTACAATTTCATACTTAATTACGTCTTTGTTTCCTCCGATTATTAATGTGGGCATACAAAATGTATGCATACATAAACAGTAATCCAAAAGTTTAAACACCACAGCATCTAGAATCTAGAAATTTCACCATTGTCCTCCCTTAAATATACTAAAAAAAAAAAAACACTCTTTGGGACAGTCGCACGAACTAAATGTAGGATATTGAAGTAACTAACATACAATGTTAAATTTACGGCTGTAAACGCACGTGTTATTGCAGTAGAATTCATATCGGATAGGGCTCGGGAGGCGTCTCGGACGGACGACCTTGCGCATTTAAGCGTTATATTAGCAGGCCCGCGTAGGCGTAGCGTCACACTACAATTCGAATTGTAAACTGGAGTCGCCAATTGCGATTGTTGTTGTTGTTGTTGTGTCTTGCAGAGACTGTGCATGATTGAATGTCATTGACTTGGGCAGTTTTGGAGTTGGCTCTCACAGCAACTAAAATAAAGTTAAAGATAAATTACAAAACTATATCAAGTCACAGTCCAAGGCTATAAATAATTTGGTGGTTTGGTTGACCCATTTCTAAATCGAAGGGATTCACGTCTCAATACAATAAAAATAAAAGAGCATCAAAAAACGGCCATGCTCTAGATTAGAGAACAATTATTTCTTTCAATAACGTCCCTTCAATTTTACCGCCAAATGACAATTAATAACCACAATGGAGGGCAAAGTGTAAATAACCACCACAAAAAGGTTTCATCTGAGGGCAGAGGACATATGACATAAGGTCTTTTTATGTTAGGTGCTGCTGTTTATTTTACAAAATAAAATTATGATATTCTGAAGAGACAAGCTGAATGGTGGTAGTATGCAGTATGCACTAAGCAGGGCGTGCAAGCGTGAGAAATATGATTAACAGTTTCGGACAATTTATTACAAAATATTATAATTCATTAATATTTTTATTATCGACCCACACCACCCAGTCACTCACAATGTCCCCCCCTCCCCCCCCCCCCCCAATATGGCCGAACTGAAAAGGGGGGGTCGGGGGTGTTTGACCCCCGGAAAATGCATTTTTCAACGTCATTTTAGTGATAATCTGTGTGTTATAGAGCAGTAGAATGAAAAGATTGGCAGTTTTTTTATAAAAGAATATCTCGTTTTGAACTGACTCTGTGAATATATTGTCTTATTTATACTTTGTTATATGTGCTTAAACTTTGTCTACACATTGTATTTATTCGTAAAAAAACAAAAATGAAAATCAGAACACTAGAGGTTCAATGCAAAGCTTATCGTAGGTATTTACATGGGCGGGGCAAGGGGGCACTTGCCCCCCTTGGATTTCAGGAATTTGCGCGCCATATGCGCCATTTCATATTTTAAACTATGTAAATAAAAAATAAAATAACTAAATAGCAAATATTTTCTAGTTTATCCGTCCCGTCACAAAACTGTTATTTTAACGCGATCCGATAAATATTGTTATTTGTTGTGTATACATAAATGAAAGTACGCACTGACTGACTGTTACGACCGGGGGCAATATGAGCACGCCACCCCCGGCCCCCGCACCACTCGTCACATGCTCACGGACTAGCCTCCTATTCTTTTATCAACATTTCTTATGTTTTTGTTCTATACTTATATTGCATTATAATATGCATTTTACTTTTTGTGCCTATAGTCAATCACAGCCACACGGGCCAGGCTCTCAAATGATATTGTTCCTACGTGTTTATATTAATTGCTTTTCCTTGAGTTTTGTTCAACTTTTATATAACAACATAGCAGTCATTCTATGTTTGTGACTAGTCACAAGATATTGGTCCTACGTTTTGATGATTTTTGTCATGAAGTATAATTTTTAATCTAATTTATACAAGCCCATATTATATCTATTATCTGTTAGTACACACCAAAATGAAACCGTGTTTTGACAAAGTAGGCCTACGTGTTTACAATTTACAAGAATTTAATTCAGAACCTACTTTAAAACCCCAAAATGGGATAAAAAGTGTTGAAAATTCCCAAAGACGTCCTGCTGGGCTATTGGAGAGTAACCGCAACCAGACCCCCTTCAACTTATTCTTACTACTACTACTACTACTACTACTATTTACTACTTATATTCTTTGATATTTCATGATAAGTTTTCTTCATGATAAGTTTTCCTGATGTAATTTGTAATTTGCCCTGAGGGAAAATCCTATTTATAAATAATAAGGCAAATAATATTATTTGAATGAGTTCAAGCAGCGTAGAACTCTCACAATATTTTGTATACGCTAGTTAGGCGTATTCACGTATTGCGCATTGCGGCCATACTGGAGGCCACCATAGTATGTGATTGGTAGTTCATTGTTCCAATGCTTCAGATGGCGTTTGGTGCAAATTAAACTGTTCTCTAACTTTGGTTTGCTATTATTACTTACTTGAAACGAAAGCAACATAGATAAACTCTTTTGTCCCGATTACTCGTTTAATCGTTTACATTTTCGTAAACTTGATCGGGGGATATTAGGTGCTACAATTCTCATGTTTCGTCTTCTATTGACAGCTCAAATGCCAACACATCATAAAGCTCGGTTTACACACTTATTTAACATTTAAGATTTGATATTTAATTTTCCTAACTGTTATCATTGACCGGATATATAAAACGTCACCTCTCGTTGGCTGGGCTAAGAATTTTTAGGTATAAGAGATAACGTTGCTATGGTTTCCTTTAATCTTAAATCTTAAGGAAGTGTGTAAACACAATGCTTTAGGCTTGATTTGATTTTGTTAACCCTTAAATCTTAAATGTGTAAACCGACCTTTATCTTCATAATGGCCAAATTGCGACGTCACGTGAATACTCCCTATTCAGTCACATCCGCTTTAGTTCAAAGCATATACAAGAAGAAGGTTTTTTTGTTAATTATAAAATTATTAGGATATAACGACATTTCAACCTGTTAGTTTGATTAGGTTACGTACTTATGGAAAACACAGACGTTTCGAAACTTGAAAACGACATTTCTGAGGTTATTTTACTTACGGTATTTTCTCATATAAACAATAACCACTCTCAAAGGGAAAACGCAAGTCTTACCAAATGATGTATCGAACCTATTTCCTATTCAAACCAAACCCTTATTCAAACGGCGCGTTTGAATAAGATTGAACTTAGCTGGCTAGTTAAAATCCTGCCAAAAAAGATGTATTTTGATAAGCGAAGTATGTGAGCCGTAACTATTTTTTATACTAATAAATTATGTTATATCCCTGTCTAGTAAATGCAACAAATATAAATTAATCATATGCATATTAATTTTAGATAAATGCTTCCTTGTATGTTTGTATGTATTTTAATTTACCTATAACTAAGATTATATTAAAAAAAAGTAACGCATTTATATTGAAGCAAAATGTAATACAATTATTATTTGCCGTAAATAAAATTCGATGTACATTCGTCCAACCAAAGAGTAATTTCCGATCGAATAGCTCAACTTCGGTCTTCAGCCTGATGTTATAGTGAACGAAACCGTGTTAGCAAAGCAACACAAAAACACAACAGTATTTTGAAGATAATATTAATTGATAGCATCTTGAAAATATAAATACGAACTGAGAAGAAACTTACCTTCGTATTCTTGATTTTCAGGAACAATTGCATCTTCACGTCGTTTTTATAATAATGAACTTGTCCATAACGAAGTTGAATCCTAGTTTTCGTTTTAAAAACAGGAGTCGTCAATATATCGTTGCCAGTCAGTTTTGAATTCTTGTTTCCTTTCTTGCGACCACATACACTCACACACAAACACTCCAGATTATGATACTAATAATGCACTAACTTATTTTTTTTCTCACGAAAGGACATGAAAGCACACGTATAAGTAACGTCTAACACCAACGAAGTATAGACTTGTTGTGTAGTCCAGTCAGTGTTTTGGACTGTTTTGCTTACCACGGTGGGATTCGCACCCCACTCCGCCCACAACACAAGATAACAATACAAAGAAAGCCTTATATTATTCACTTCTTCATAGTGCGGGATTCTGTGTCAGCTGCTGGATTTGTGGTTGTGGAACGCTAGTGTTCCACCTGCAGTATTCCAGCAGCTGGATTTGTGGTTGTGGAACGCTAGTGTTCCACCTGCAGTATTCCAGCAGCTGGATTTGTGGTTGTGGAACGCTAGTGTTCCATCTGCAGTATTCCAGCAGCTGGATTTGTGGTTGTGGAACGCTAGTGTTCCACCTGCAGTATTCCAGCAGCTGGATTTGTGGTTGTGGAACGCTAGTGTTCCACCTGCAGTATTCCAGCAGCTGGATTTGTGGTTGTGGAACGCTAGTGTTCCGCCTGCAGTATTCCAGCAGCTGGATATGTGGTTGTGGAACGCTAGTGTTCCACCTGCAGTATTCCAGCAGCTGGATTTGTGGTTGTGGAACGATAATGTTCCGCCTGCAGTATTCCAGCAGCTGGATTTGTGGTTGTGGAACGCTAGTGTTCCACCTGCAGTATTCCAGCAGCTGGATTTGTGGTTGTGGAACGCTAATGTTCCGCCTGCAGTATTCCAGCAGCTGGATTTGTGGTTGTGGAACGCTAGTGTTTCGCCTGCAGTATTCCAGCAGCTGGATTTGTGATTGTGGAACGCTAGTGTTCCGCCTGCAGTATTCCAGCAGCTGGATTTGTGGTTGTGGAACGCTAGTGTTTCACTTAAGGACGATTATTCCGGCAGTAATCCGCTTATGGAACACAACCGGACATAAATCTGTGCTTGCTGGGTTGGTGCAAGCAAAGACGACCTCCACAGTCACAGCCGCCTTCATAACGCTCATGGGTTGGTATCAAGTTGACCTTGGGTTGGTACAAGCAAAGACGACCTCCACAGTCACAGCCGCCTTCATAACGCTCATGGGTTGGTATCAAGTAGACCTTGGGTTGGTACAAGCAAAGACGACCTCCACAGTCACAGCCGCCTTCATAACGCTCATGGGTTGGTATCAAGTTGACCTTGGGTTGGTACAAGCAAAGTCAATAAAGAAGTTCTCCCAAGGGAAACTTCCTTGTCGACCCTGGTACAAGGTCCGTACTTGCGTTTTTTAACGCAGCCCACTGCGTTGACGCGGATACCTCAATTCTAAGTTTCAACGAATCTAGTATCAACGTACAGTACGCAGATCATATGGGGTGTTGAAGACATTTTAACTTGTATCCGAGAACGGAGTCAGGGTTGCGTTGGAAGAACGCAAGTATAGGAACTTAGCTAAATTAACCTCCTGCCGAGGCTCATTAACCTCCGCTTGGTGATTGACGGACAAGGGTTTGGTATAACGATTGATCTTTAATCAATGGTATAACACCTTAACCTAGATCTTATTAGTACTTAACGAAGTTCTTACGTTAGTTATGTAGTGTGTACTTAAGTATGTACTTATGTATTGACTGTAAGTAAGTAACATAAACTGATTTGCAACATAGTATTTACATGTAATAGTGATTTTAGTGCAGTATAATATGATTTTGGATTGTCGATTCTCTATACTTTTGATCATAAAATTTTTAAAATATAATACATGGGAAAGATCATGCAAAACATGTTATGTTGAAGCTAAGTTTTGCTTAGCTAATATTATGCATTCGTATGTGGTTAAAAAATGAGTATCACATTGAGATCCTCAAAGTCTGTTCTCAAGGTTTGCTCTATTCAATCTTGTCAGGAAATCACCCCGAGATCCAAGAGAAAGTCATCGCCGAAATGGACAGTATCTTCGGCGAAGATCGTCGACTACCGACTCTTGCCGACCTCAACCAAATGTTGATCCTCGAGCGTTGCATCCGTGAGACACTTCGGCTGTTTCCGGTAGGTCCATTCCTCGCTCGTGAGATCAACGAAGACATCCCGATATCTGGGGGATTCACCGTGCCTAGGGGATCCACCGCGGTGGTGTTCACATACGGCGTTCATCACGACGCCAGGACCTATCCCGACCCTGAGCTGTACCTGCCTGACAGGTGGTTGCCAGAGAACAGCGAGGGGCGTCACCCGTATGCGTTCCTCCCCTTTGGCGCGGGGCAACGCAACTGTATCGGGCAGAAGTACGCCATGTTGCAGATGAAGACAACGTTGAGTAGCCTGCTGAGGCGATATCGCGTCACGACTAAGTCCACCCTCAAGGAACTACAAGTGTTGAAGTCGGGCACTGCCGTGCAGTCGTCCATTGGATACAACATCGAGCTGGCGAAGAGGTCGAGAGACCAACAAGATCAACACAAGAAGAAACCTGTAAAAGTCACAAAATTGTAAAATATTTAACGATAATGGAATAAAATTGTGCAACTTAGAGATTAAATAATTGTTGAGCATTCTGATTGTGCATTCGATAGTGGCTGTGCATGTGAGCTTTTGTAAGATATGTTCGGGTCTTGAATCGCGCCAAAATCAGCAGGAGGCTATTCCTGAAAGTTGAAAATACTCACGTTAAGTGATATCTACGTGGTTATCCCTTGCTATTAGCTTATTGTTGTGGCGGACCGCGTGGAAAAAAAAACTCAATCAACCAATTCATAGTTCCCACGTGACGTCACAGCGGCCATGATTGCGACACAATTGATGAGGACCAATCCTAGATCATTGACAAATACTATTCAAATTCAAGAAATTAGCCTAATTTAGAATTTAGAAAGTAAACATAAGTACATAGTAACAAAATTTAAAATTACGAAACATATAAATTTTATTAAAATTACACGCTGAATTTTAAAGAATTAAGAATTTCTGTGTTCTACCACAACAGCCTTCAATTGTTTCTCCATGGCAACGTCAAAGTTTGATCACAAATGTGGCCGCCACGCGCAAAGATGTGACGTACGTGCAACCTATGAATAGCAAGTGATAAACACGTAGATATCACTTAGACTGAGTATTGTGACCGTGACAACTTTCAGGAATAGCCCGCCAGGACTAGTCTCGAAAAAGTCATCAGATCAAAACATCAATTTTCGTTCACGTGATCGAGTTATGACGAAAATGTTATTCTTGAAATTTTAGCACGTGGTTTGAGTTATGTTTATGATAATTAATGTTAACTCCTTGGCCTGAAAACATCGGCGTACCTTATAAGTTACTTTTGTTACGTAAATCAAAATTGATCAGTTTATGACCTGATAACGTTTTCGAGTATAGCCCCGCAGCTCATGGCTGCCGTGAAACCAATTCATAGTTCCCACGTGACGTCACAGCGGCCATGATTGTGACACAATTGATGAGGACCAATCCTAGATCATTGGCAAATACTATTCATAGTTCCCACGTGACGTCACAGCGGCCATGATTGCGATACAATTGCGGAGGACCAATCCTAGACCATTGGAAAATCCAATTCAAATTAAAAAAAAGCCTAATTTAGAATTTAAAAGTAATAATAAGTAATACAAAAATAAATAAGTATCACACGTACCAATTCTATTTCAAAAACAGGCTGGATTTTAAAGAACTAAGAATTTCTGTGTTCTACCACAACAGCCTTCAATTGTTTCTCCATGGCAACGTCAAAGTTTGATCACAAATGTGGCCGCCACGCGCAAAGATGTGACGTACGTGCAACCTTGCAACCTATGAATTCAAATAAATAAATAAGCCAAAGTTACAAACAAAATACAAACATAAAAATTACCACAAATACCAATTTTATTTCAAAAAAAAAAAAACAGACTGGATTTTAAAGAACTCACAATATTCATAGGTTGCACGTACGTCACATCTTTGCGCTTGGCGGCCATATTTGTGATCAAACTTTGACGTTGCCACGGAAAAACAATTGAAGGCTGTTGTGGTAGAACACAGAAATTCTTAGTTCTTTAAATTCAGTCTGTTTTTGAGATAAAATTGGTACGTGTGTTAATATTTTATTTGTTTATTACTTTTGTTTACTTTTTAAGTTATAAATAAGGCCTATTTATTATCTTTCAATAGTATTTGCCAATGATCTAGGATTGGTCCGCATCAATTGTGTCGCAATCATGGCCGCTGTGACGTCACGTGGGAACTATGAATATGTGTTCTACCACAACAGCCTTCAATTGTTTCTCCATGGCAATGTCAAAGTTTGATCACAAATGTGGCCGCCACGCTCAAAGATGTGAAGGACGTGCAACCTATGAGTAGCGTTGGCAGTTCCATACACGACAGGTAGAGCCAAACGTCTGCAGGCCATATATGTCGTAATATGTGGCGCATTCTGTGCGGTTACGGAGGAACTGAA